>JBBBDQ010000657.1:1197500-1300000 GCA_037127315.1 Ascarosepion bandense
ATGCTCATCAGACGATATGAAAAACATTTACATAAAATAAATCGATAAAAACTTGCCTATATTATTTCAGGAAACATGCATCAATAAAAAATGCTGCCTAAATACACACAATATATATATATATATAATATTATATTGTATATATGCTTTATATATAGTCATCTGCAGACACATCTGTTTTGCTGTATCACAGCTCATCAGTACGGTTAAACATCCGATCGCTTATAACCCAGGAGTGAAACCCGACCGAAGAATATTTAAAAATTTCGAAGAATATTTAAAAATGTAAACATTTAATTTTAGAGGAAAAAGATACATTAATGCCATACAAATTACAGCCAGTCGATTTCTTGCATGAAATATTTAATGAAAAAAAAGCTTTTTTTTTTTAATTATATTTTCTGAAGTATGAAATATTAAATCTGAAAAAAAAAGTCTTAAATAATTAAATCCACCATTGGCACTTTCTTTCATATTTTTCACTTTTTTCATATTTTGTTTTTGTTTGAAAAACATTTTTTTTCAATATCTTTTGTTTCAAATTTACGGGGAAAATATTCACATTTTTTCGTTGACGAAATGATTTTTTAAGACGTCAGAATAAAAATAAAATATAAACTGCCATTTTTTTAGTAGTGTTTGACACGTGTGATTTGATTTCTTAGATCATATATGTTTTACGGAGCAAATGTAAACAATCTGCTCCATTGGCCAAAAAATGCGAAAAAGAAAATTGCTGAACTTTAACTCAAAATGTAAGTGTCGACCTGGCTTTCTTGTATATATGTGTCCCTAGAAAGTTTGAATGGCGTAGCTTAAAAAATGTAGGCGTGCATAGATTACAGTCACACACAGACTCACAAATTGCCTTTTATACACACACACACACACACATACACACACACACATATGTATATATATATATATATATATATATATATATATATATGTCGCATTCAAAAATAAAATCCATTAATTCTTTCGTAATTATTTGTTTACGTTTCGGATACTAAAATTCGTATTTACGACTTTCGTTAAAATCTCGACTAATAAATGTGTACTTTACAAACAGAAAATACAAGAAAAGAAACTGTTAAAGTAGGAGAAGAGGTCACATTTAACTGTTTTGACGATAAAAGGGTGGGACCTAGACGCCAATCTTGTAGCTCGCCTAAATACATATGGTCGGGGAACCACAGGAAAAGTTTGTCAGAGCCGTTGCCATGAAAATACTTGTAGAGTTACTATGCCTGTGTAATGCTGCTGATGATGTAGGTAGTGGTTGTGTTTTTGATGAATTTGTTTGCAATGTGATCTATAGAATCTTGTATGAAAATTTATTTTTGGTTTGTTTGAAATAGAGAGAAATATGTTGAGGTCTTCATGCTATCTTTTAAGTAGATGAATTTATTTACGAATGACTAGCATCCCACAACAACACAAAAAATATAATTAAAATACTGTGCAAAGCGTCCATATCAATCACCGGAACTATGGTAACTTAAAAGCAACAAACATTTGTCAAGAAATTTTTCTATGTGAAAGAGATCGTAAAAAGTAGGTCACGTGCCTATCCTATTATTTTAAATGAAAAACAAATACACAGAGCTTCAGTCGTAATTTGAACCCTGTTCATCGATAAACTGCTTATAATTCAAGTGCGACCTGACATCTTTAAATGCGATGAGCCAATGCAAATATTTTTACCTTTCTCGCAAATTTCAGGATAATTCCTTGCACAGAGATTAGTATGCGGATTTCAGTCTCGACGTTTCTCAGGTTTCACTTCATTTTAATGTAAGAAAGCATTTCTCGAGATTCGAACAAATTTCAATTTCCGCTATAGAACAGATTTCGAATATACACGGACGTATTTCGAGACAATTACTTTTTGTCACCTGAACCCCGCCAGTACCACCAACCCGCTCACATATCGACTTCCTGTTGTACACCCGCTCAAAGTTATATGACACTTCTTATTACTTCCGCCAGTGGCACGAATATCGGGAGGACCGATTTCTCTCTTCATTACTTCCAAGAACTTTTTTTAATGAGAAAGTTATTTAGGAATACATTGCAAGAAAGGAGGCTAATCAGAATCCACAGTTATTTCCAAATATAGTCTGCTACTAAAGACGCAAAACATATCTTTGAGTATTTGGACATTTCTTTCAAACTCTGTCTGTCTATCGGTCTGCCCCTCCTCTCTCTCTCTCTCTCTCTCTCTCTCTCTCTCTGAGTGTATATATATATATATATATAACCTTCAGCATCCAACTCCAGAATTTCGTAGATGGACTATCTGGGAATCATTCCGTTCACTTCTCAAGAGTATCAATATATATATATATATATATTGATACGAAATTCTGGAGTTGGATACTAAAGGTTATATCAATCAGCTAAGTAACAAACATTTTACTTATAATAATTATATATATAGAGAGAGAGAGTCATCTGCAGATAGATCTCTTTCGCTGTATCACAGCTCATCAGTAAGGTTAAACATCCAATTGCTTTTTACCCAGAATTAAAACCCGACCGAATTGGCATCAGTAGGCGATTCTACCTCTGAGCTATATATATATATATATATATATATATATATATATATATATCAGTAAAATCAAGTATAAGATTGGTAAATAATCCGAGAGGTTCCTAGTAATCTCGTTTAAATACTAAAACTGATCCAACAGAGAGAGAGAGGTGAGTAATGTTGGTTACTATAGAGTTAAGCCGAGGAGACCGCAGTCGTAAATTCTTTTTGGTAGTGTAAGGAAGGTAGTGAGACCATTGGGTAAGTGGTTGTAGGTAGCAGGGAAATGGCTACCGATTCACCATATTTAAAATCAAATCTATGTAAGAGGCAAAATCTATTTTGAATAAATTGTAGGAGATAATTGGTAAAATTTAAATTCACTACGGTGACGATACATGCTAATAAATTCATTAAATTTATTCAGAAATATGTTATGATATTGAAATTTAAAATCCTATTTTTCTATAAAATATAAATTACATTTAGACTATTATGAGTACTACCGTGCTTATCAGCTTCCATTTTATCGGTTTAGGCCTTCTTCCTTCAATTTTCAGTGATTTTGGGAGAGGGCTGTTTGATACTTTAAATTAGGGTTAGTAAAAGAATGCCTGTGCATATAAAATCTTTGTTTCCAAATTGCCGTTGAAATTCCGATGTACATATTACATTTTCCTTGTTTTCTTCGAAATCAGCATGTCTGAATTAACACTGCTCATCTAAGTAACAAAATTCTCTACACCAATTCTGTTAACTGTCTATCCTTATCTTGATATTGAGCACTTCCTTACAGATTATATGTTTACCCAAAATGTATTTCTTTTAGTAAAGTACTGAAAATAAAACATATTTAATATTATATATATATATATATATATATATATATATATATATATATATATATATATATATATATGTATGTATATATAATCTTCATTTGTAAACGAGTTATTACGTGACATAGTTTTCTACTATGTGGTGTCTTCAGGCGATTTGCAGTAACTGATTTTAGCGTTTACCGTTTTTTGAAGAACTCTCACGTAATCTTGATTTTTTTGAAAGCTCACATAGCGGGGAACATTTGAACGTGCAATTTTTAAAATTACAAGAAATTTTGACGTTTTCATCCATGGTTGTATGAGTCTAATAATTATTTTTGGTATGGTTGGACGTAGTCATAATTTCTGTTCTTTAATAATTCATTTTTGTTTGGTAATAGCATAATCGCTAAATTTTCTTACTGGGACAGTCTACACATTTTGCCACCGTTGTAAGGCGTGAGTTTTTTCACTCTACCCCATGTTAAGTCTGGGTCTTTACATATTTTAATTTAAATTTCCACACGTGGCTAGCCAATTTTGTACATTTTTTTAAAGTTTTCTATTTTAAATGTAGACTTGTGATTGAACCACCTGGTCTTAAGATCAGTTATTGTAAATCGCCTGAAGACACCATATGGTAGAAACCTGAATCGCGTATTAACTCGTTTACAAATGAAGAATATTCAAAAGTTCGACAATATAATTTTATTATGACCCAAAATTATGTAATTAAACAATCAATCAACCAATATATATATATATATATATATATATATATATATATATATATATATATATAAACATGTTACGGAAATTAACGAAATTTAACGAAACTTATAAGCAACCGACAATTTGTAATGAATTATTTTGGACATTATTTTTACTGATACTCGTATTTAAGTAGATATTCTGTTTTTAATTAAACAGTATTTTATAAACAGTATCCTGCTGCACACATTTTCGTCATAAAAAATTATCGTGAAATAATCAGGCCGGTAGATATAAATATAAAATACTGTCTAATTAAAAACAGAATATCTACTTAAATACGAGTATCGGTAAAAATAATGTTCAAAATAATTCATATATATATATATATATATATATATATATATATATATATATATATATATATGCTAATTATGAAGATCTGCCGATTATGCTACCTAGATTTCAACCTTTCGTTATCGTCAATCGTTATGTATTAACTGATTATCCAACGCTTTTTGAATGCATAACAGGCAGTTTAGAACGTATAACATAAAATAAGAGGGGAGTTAAACAAGACTCGGGAAATAAAATTTTATATATTTTCATCCTAGTTTGTACGAGCCCAAAATGTATTTTTTAAGGTGGGTACATCCGGACATTATTTCAGACCTTCCGTTTAGCAATCTTTTTTGTCCTGGAAATTATGCTATAACTAACTTTTCTTCTTGGCACAATCTGCAGATATCACCACCGCTGCAACGCCTGGGCTTTCTTTTAAATATATTCTAAGTTAAATAAGGATCTTTACCATTATTTTCTTTTAATTTCCTGAAGTGGTTTTCTTGTTTGCTATAGTTTTTAAGGCTTTCTAACTTGAACGTTGACACATGATTGTAGCATCATGTTTTTTATAATTTCCTTCAGTTCATCCTACATGTATTTTTCTCTGTCCATCTGTACGTTGAACGTCTACTTTAAATAACTCTTTCGGTTTTATAAACTCCGCCAAGAGGATATTTGTTTTTGCTCTGCAGTTACACTTTTCATTAACGACATGTTGCTGTACTTTATTTTTTAAATTTTAGTGTTTTTTTCTCTGTATTTAATTTTCTATTTTGTAGGTACAGCTGCAATTTAATTTAACTGTATTTCTATTAAATTTATTATTTAATTTTAAATTTTTAGGAAAATGTTTATTAATCATTTCTGAAAATAATTTTCCCTTTTTAACATTATTTCTACGTATTAATTTTTTTTTAAATTGAGAACTTTTTGATACAACTATTTACTGGTCTAATTTGACTCTGATAGTTTATTAGTATCACTATACAACCACCTGCTTTTAGTCGGAGTCGAAACTTGACCAATTTGGTATCAGTTAAAGAGAATTCAATTCATGACTAAGGTATGATGAGTAAATCATTTAATAAAAAACTGAATAAAAACTGAATCAGATAACGAGAGCATAATTATATATATATATATATATATATATATATATATATATATATATATATAAGTCATCCGCAGACAAATCTGTTTTGCTGTATCACATTTCATCAGTACGGTTAGACACCCGATTGTTCTTTAACCATGAATTTGAGTCAGTCGGCGATTCCACCTCTGGGCTATGGACGTTCAGCAGAAGAAGGCAGACATTTAGCGTATAATATATCATACTCCAGTAACCAGAGTGCTCTAATTCATTACTCAATGATACATATATATATATATATTGTTATCCGCAGACAGATCTGTTTCGCCGTATCACAGCTCATCAGTACGGTTAGACTCCGATTGCTTTTTTTACCCTGGATTGAAACCCGGCCGAAATGGTGTCAGTCGGCGACTATACCCCTGGGCTATGGACGTTCGGTGGAAGTAAGCAGACTTTTTAGCGCATATCATAATACGCGCCCAATAGCTAGAGCGCTCTAATTCATTTCACTGAATGAGCGATGCGTACACACACACACACACACACACACACATATATATATATATATATATATATATATATATATATATATATAAGAGTATTACCCATATATATAAATTAGTGATTCATTTCAAGGAAGCCAAAGATAGTGAAATTGGCTTATCAAGAACAATTTTAGGAAAAACTATAAAAATGTTGAAATCATTTCGGTGTGGCGAGTTCTTTTAGGGGCGCTGAGACTTTTGCATTTAATTTTCATTTTTCCTAAATATATGGTTTAGATAAATAGTCTAACCAATTTCATTTCATTTTTATTTTTTTTATTTTTTATCATGGTACTATCCGTCATTTTATTAAAAAAATCCATTGTGATAAGAGAAGACCTGCAAAGAACGATGACATGTTGTAAGAGCCTGAACGAAAATTTACTTTACATGATTCGCGATTACATCACTTTCATTACATTATAAATTTTCGTCTGAATAAATTGTTTTATGTTTTTACGATATTTTAAATCGAAAATAAAGTCAGACTCATCATGGTAGGAGTCTGACGCATTTTTTGTTTTGTAAAAATTGCATAACTTTATGTATAATATAATTATAATCAAACTCCTTGAGGAATCATATGCATAACCTTGTAGTTTTTCTATTTTTTTTATAATCGTGTCGCCCCAAGCAAGGCATTTGACTGCCACTGTTATGCAGGGGGTTACATAGAAGTAATATTGAGGAGTGAGAGGTTGCAGGAGGTGTCAGGAAGAGAGTAGGAGATGGAAGACATTACTGATGACAGTGGGGTGGACAAGGAGTAATGTTATGAGGAGTGAGAGGTTGCAGGGGGTGTCAGGAAGAGAGTAGGAGATGAAAGAGAGTACTGATGAGAGTGGGGTGGATGTAGAAAAGCATGAGAGAGAGGATGTAAGTTAGTGAGACAGGAAATGACTATTGATTTTACATTTAAATTCTTGGAGATTGTAACTGTCAGCAAAGCAAGTGTCCGGAGTAATTATTACAAGTAAGAAAATACATTTCTTCTTCAAGTTTTAGCTTATTGTTTGTATTAATTAATGTTTTAGAAGCAGTTTAAAAAAAGTGAAATTAGATAAATTATTTTCATTTGTAGTTACAATACAGTTGTTCGTTAGAACAATATATTCTGATTCTTTAGTTTATCGGGAAGGTCTACTTTCCTTTTTTAAAGTAATTTACGAGCTTTTTATTTTGCATTAAATATGAAATAATTTTGTGTGTGTGAACATTGAAAATTTACTGTAATTATTAGAGCACTCAACATCTCTGATGTTGGTAGATGTAGACAGTAGAAAGGTGACTTTCGACTTTACGCTTCAGTGCTATCGCTGGGTCAAGTGAAACTGACAGTATCACTCAATACTGCTTCAGAGGTCTACTCTCTCTCTCTCTGTATATATATATATATATATATATATATATATATATATATAAAATAAAAAATAAATGTTTTCAAAGTTCAAAGCTGTTGAATGATCATTTCAACATGAAATCCCTAAGAGAGATTTTACATAACATCAGCAACTAACACATCTTTCAAAATGAAATAAAAAGAAAGAAATAAAAAAGACGGTTAAGAATTAAGAAATTTACGTCACAAAAATGTCGTTTAGAAATTAACGCCTATTTTTTATTTTTATTTTTTAGAGTCAGTCAGTTAAGTGCCATACGTGATACACGCTTGGGCGATCATGTCTCGAAAGAAACACGAATGACTGGGCAGAAGATTATCCCGCAGTAGGTTGCCATTGCTTTCTGCGGTACACTGGTTGCCGACCAAGGCTATAGAACCCAATCTGTCCTGCTGTTTAACCCATAACTGGAAGGAAGAGACGGATTAATAACTTTTCCAAGGGTATTTGCGCGTAAGTGAATGCAATGGATTCAATTGGAATTCGAACTCGGCTCCCTGGTTTCTCGTTCCGAGCCGATATCCACTGTACCTCAACGCACATCCACATTTTTAGAATAGTAAGAGAAAAAATTGCAAAATTTGACTTCGTCTAGCTTTACAATGGGAAGGGGTTAAAAGATAGAATAGGAAGTGGTGTTGGATTATATTAGCTCTGTAATTTTAATTACATTGAACTCTTCACCTGTATCATTTTTTAATATTAAAATTTTAATATTAATTAGGATCAGGTTTTTGGGATTTAGCTTCCTTCTTTTCCGTTTGTATTAAAATTATTTAAAATATATATATATAAACATAAGGATGATTGAATGTTACTTCTTCAGTTTAAAAGAGTATAAATATTTATTAACTACAATGTGTGCAAAAATTGCAATGAGAGGAAAGCGTTTAGCTTGAGGTTTTATTTAAAACTTGACATGGGCACCAGATTTCGTACCAGCTTTTTAATCCGCCCAGGAATTGCGTTTTCTGATTTCATCAGAAACTCTTGTGGTATGCAAGTCACAACTTCCTGTATTCGCTCTTAAAGTTCTTCTAAAATCTTAATTTGGTATAATAGACTAGATAAGTTAACCAACCTCAGAGGAAAGTCAAAGAGTGTTAAGTCAGGACCCCTGATTGGCCACTCATACACAAAATAGGGAGTTACTTTTCAATCAACCAGTAAATTACGCGTGTGTTTTACCACTTTATATGGATATAAATTAATTTGTTACATCCCAATATTAAAACTGAACAGTTCAAACACACTCACACACACACACACACACACACACAAACTAGCCACACTGATGTGATGTGATACATCAAAACAGGCTTGTATGTGGATGACTAATATATATATATATATATATATATATATATATATGTCATCCACATACAAGCCTGTGTCACTTTATCACAACTTATCAGTGTGGCTAGACTAGACATCCACTTGCTTCTGGCCGGAATCGAAACTCGACTGATATGGTGTCAGTCGCAGTGTCTTCTCCCTAAGCCATAGAATGAGAGAAGGGAAATTTTACCGTGATATATAAAAGCGGTATCTACACACGCCAGTCTCTCTCTATATATATATGCGGGGTGATTGAAAAGTACCTCCCAATTTTAGAATACTCATAATTCATTAACTATAATTTTTTGAAAGAAATGGATATGAGAGGAAAGCGTTTTGCATGGGGTTTTGTTTAAAATTAAACATGGGCACCAGATTTCGCAATCGGCTCTTCAGACGCCCAGAAATCGCGTTATCTTATTTCACCAGCAAATATGGAAGACATAATTTCTTGTATTCACCATTCAATTTTTTCTGATATCTTAATTTGGTAGAGTAAACTTCCTCCTTTAACTAATCTCAAAGGAAAAAGTCACATGATGTTAGGTCAAGACTGGCCATTCATACATAAAATAGGCAGTTACTTTTCAATCAATCTGTAAATTACGTGCGTGTGTTTTACCACTTTATATGTATATAAATCAATTTGTTACATCCCAATATTAAAGTTGTATCAGATGTTTTTGTAATCTCTGTAGAGACCTCACAAATTATTTAATATAAGTACATCATATGTTCTACAATGTACGAATTGACATATTAAGACACGGGAAAAGATAAACATGTTTCCCATGGAGAGAAATAAATCATATCTCTAGAAAACTGATAAGATTGGAAATTAGTATCAATGCCAATAGTAAGATACTGTGACACGTTTTCTGAGATAAAAAGTGTTTTCTGTCAAAAGATTAAATCAAAAAAAAAAAGAAAAGGAAGAGAGTTTCAAATGCTGTAAGATACCAAATGTTATCATACAGACATTGAAGCGCTCTTCTTTTTAAAAAAAATGTCTAATATAGAATGCGCTCTTACCTTCGTTCCATGAGCGTTTAAATTGCGGTTTCATGAGCCATGAAATTTTAATAAGTATCGTGTGACTTGAACTGCATGAGTTTAGTCGATGTCCTGAGAAAGTTTTCAAATAACAGCTTATTGATTATCGTTTGTGTGATAACGTTCTATGGAACACTTTATATTTAGTATTACGTATGGATTCTATAAGATAGTATTTAACTTACCTAGAATTTATTTATCGTACCTAGGAATTTATTTAGCCTACCTAGGAATGTATTTAATCTACCTAGTTTTAACATAAAATCATACTAATAAAGACTTGTGACAGCAAAAACATCATATACTTTCTCTTCTGTCCAATTTGCCCCAACAGTGGATATATCGGCGAATCCGGTAACAGCTTTAGATTTCGCTTCAATAATCACAAACTAAATATACGACAAAAAATGTATACTCCCCAATTGCAGCCCATTTTAATCAACCTGATCATACTTTAGAAAATTGCAAATGTTTACTAATAGACTCCAATTTTAGTTCTACATACACACGCAGAAAGAAAGAAAAATAATGGATTTTAAAATTAAATACACACAAGCTAGGTTAAATAGGGACTTAGGTGTGTTCAATCTTTACAAATATTTCAATAGCTAAAATTGTTTTTTCAGATATTCCAAGAAATTTTTATCTAAAACAAACAGACTTTCTCTACGGACGTTCCGCATGTTGTGAACAAACACACCACGTGATGTAAACACAAAAAAAAATATTCGGACGCTATCGTGAAATACGTTTCTAATTCACATTTAAAAATCACTCATTTCTGATGAAGGACCGAGGGCGGTCTGAAATATAAAATACAATAATAAAAATAAACAAATACTGTCCAAAAAAAGTACATTTTTAAATTCAAAACTTTTTATTAATATTCTTTCCTATACATATTAAGACAGTATACGTGGATCATCACTATGTTATATATATATATATATATATATATATATATATATATATATATATATATATAATCGTTGACACTCAAGCAAGGCTATACTGCCACTGTTGCGCAGATGGACTTCATAGGTGGAGAGCGAAGAGAAAGGAAAACCGGTAAAATGGGGTGTCAGAGAATGAGGAAGAGAAGGATGTGAATATTGGTATGAAGAGAGTTGCGTGAGAGTATAGTCAAAATGGAGAAGAACATGATACTGGGGTTGTTGTTAGAGAAAGGATAAGGGACAGATGGAAATCAAGGGGTAAAGTGATGGCAACTGACGTTACATTTAAACTCTTGGAGATTGTAGCCATTGGGAAAGCATGTGTACGGAAGGGTGTTCCACGGGTGGAAAATGAGAGAAAAGAAGCTAATAGAGTAGAATTACCGGCTGCATTTGATTGTTTTGACTGTAAAAGGGTTGGACATTTTTGCCAGTGTAGTTGCTCGAGTAAATTTATGTAGTGGGGGCACCAGGGAGCTAAGCACGTTGGAGCAGAAGTCATGTAAATATTTGTAGAAGAGACAGAGGGAAGCCACAACGCTTCAGTGAGAAAGTGACTGAAGTCGAGCTGCCAGGTCGAGATCGATTACGTTGCAGATTCGTCTCTGGAACCTGATGAGAAACCCGAGATGAATAGCACGAGCACCTGACCAGATATGACAACAATATTCAGTGCATGGGTTGATTGTTGATTTGTGTGTCCGTACGCTGGATTAAGGCGAGAAAAACTTCCTGGCGCTTCACAGTGACCCCAAATTCTTAGCAATAGATTTAGCTATTCATTCAATGTAGTCGTTCCACTTGCGTTCGGCTGAGAGGGTGAGCCTGAGGAGGATAAGAAATTAGCTTGATCCATGCTGATAGGGGACAGGAGGGACTGTCTATGGTCGTTTCGGAAGCATTAAAGTTTACGAGACATTTCTTACTTCCGTACACCACACATTAGAGGTACTTATCATGATCAACAGCGTGGTTTACTATGCCAGCCTTGACAGATTTCTTACTGAGGCGGAAGTAAATGGTAGTGTCGTCAGCGTAAATGCCTACTTGGGATTTGATCACATCAGGCAGATCGTTGATGAAGATCAGAAACAGCGTTAGGCCTAGGATTGAGCCCTGGAGGAAAAAGCTGAGTTCGTGTGATGGAATGATAGAATCTGAAGGCATGCCCATTATATATATATATATATATATATATATATATATATATATATGTGTGTGTGTGTGTGTGTGTGTGTGTGTGTGTGTGTGTGTGTGTGTGTGTGTGTGTGTGTGTGTGTGTGTAAACTTGTCGCTATACTCGTTTCGAAAAACCCTCGGAGCACATACGCGGAAGGAAATAATGGTATTAAAAAAGAAGGAGCTAAGCACTTAAACATCAGTCAAAGTACGAAGCCCTGAGAAAAAAACCCGAGACGAGTAATCTAAAACAAAAAGAGCCCAATACACAAGTAGAGCAAACAAATTAAATAACTAACCTACAGAGTTAACGAACCTATCAAGGTTTCAGCAAAGTGGATCTTCAAGGAAAGTGGCCAATTCCCTCGAAGATCCAATTTTGTGAAACCTTGGTAGGTTTGTTGGCTCTCTAGGTTGGTTATTTACTATATATATGCGTGTGTTTGTGTGTGTGTTCCGAATTATTCCAAGGGAGATTGAGTGGGAATAACTGCGGATCCGCATCAATTTTTAGTTATTTATAATATTGTTAGTTAACTTTATTTGCTTTATTATTGATTGTTTTATTGTTGCTTGTTGTGACGTCTTTTTCTTGTGTTTAACTCTGCGTAACTGTTTGTTTAATTTGTTTACAATTTACTTATTTATTTGTTTAGATTCATTTATTTTACTTGTTTTTTATTTATCTTATTTTATTTATTGATTTTCGATTATTATTGTTTGTTTTCAGTTTTAGATTTTTAACTAACGTTGTAAAATTACGTTACCGTGTCTCTATTTCTGTAAGTTTTTTTCTTTGGGAAGGTGATATTAGCGATTTTCCCTCCATGCAAAGTGTTCAGCTTTATTTATTGTTTTAAAACTGATGTTGTCGTCTTTATCTTTGTTTCCAGGGTCCGTACACACACACACACACACACACACACACACACACACACACACACACACACACACACACACATATATATATATATATATAATTTATCAAAAATACTTTCACAAACATTACGGGCAGGTTCCTCACACAAAAACAAGGACAAAGGTTCATATAAATATTTAAAGTTTGTTTAGCGTTTAAGCTTAAAGATTTGGGTAGACGTTGTTAAATGTACAATCTTAGATACAATCTAAAAATACTTTTGCAAATTTCGGGGCGGGTTCCTGATTCTACCATGAACTTTCTTTCCCCACCTTTCAGCCTTTGTATGTTTAAACTCAGTCGAAGATTCTTATTCTCAGATACATTTGTTTAGATCAGGCGGCTGGGTATGTTATTTTTAGTAGATAGAATTGCTCTAATTGCCTGGTCGTTTTCGTAGAGAACAGTCACGGGTTTTGGATGTGATTATACTATCGCTGCCTTTAGCAGAATTATTTATTTGAACTCATGTTTCTTTCACCAAATCAGTTAACTATGAAAGCCCGCTGAATCTATGCTGCAGATTAACTTTTAAGTCTGCAGAGTAAAGTTAGGCAACTTCAAGATGTTGGGATAGCGTAACTGGGATGGGTTTAAGAAACAAACGCATTTTACATCATACTAAGGCATGTTCTGAAAATCATTCTTTTTACCAATAAAATTCGCTCGCTCAAATATATATATATATATATATATATATAGGTTGTGTTCTGATAATGTTTAGCGTCAAGATTGTTGTTTTTTTTAGTGGCTGTTACTAAAAAAGCAGATATTTTGTCATCAAGTACTCCGGGTGGAGATAGAGCGTCGATAATCACAAAGAGTTTGTTAAACCAGCCCTGACACGTGAAAACATCATAACAGTGTTCTGACGATACTTTGAACTTTCTAAGTTAAAGTGACAAATTCTTTATATATATATTAAATTTAGTGTATCGAGGCAGCAAATAATAAAAAAATATTAATGCATGTTTTAATTAAAAAAAATATTCATGCATGTTTCATTAAATAGTGTAGTTTCATTAATTAGTGTAGTTTTTTTTCATATTCTCTGATAAGCTTAATATCATTATAATTAAATGAAGAAAGAAAATTACAATATTGATACATAATTTTTTAAATAATCCAATCTAATCTGTCGGCTTACATAAGCCATTTTCAAAGATGTCAATTACATTATATATTATAAAAACGGAAAAACGATAATGACAAACTGTTTTTGTTTATATGGAAGATTTGAGGTCGAGTAAAAGACAATAACGTCCGCCTGTACGATCGGCACCAGGGGTGCCGGTCGTACAGGTCCGCCCTAATTTTTTGTATATCTATGTGCGTTGGAGTGCAGTGGATATCGGCTCGGTACGAGAAACCAGAGAGTCGAATTCTAATTCCAGTCGGATTCATTGCATTCAGTTACCTGGATTGGACTACTATTAACCCCCAGCTGGGGGAGATAAAAGCGTATTCTTATCATTGACATTTGTATTGGTGTGAAAGCGAACGCAAAAGATTCAACTAAAATTTGAACGGGAGACTGTGCAACACCTTTCTACACATACATATACATGTGCCTGTGTTTTTGGAGGGTAAGAAATTCATAAAATTCAGGCCTGTATATATATATATATATATATATATATATATATATATATATATATATATATATAGGATAAAGTACTAAAAAGTTGTAAGTTTAAAAATGTATTTTTTGAAAGTATTTATTTATTTCTATTATAATATAATAGAAATAAATAATTATAATATAAATTATAATATATAATATATATAATATAAATTATAATATAATAGAACTAAATAAATACTGTCAAAAATACCTTTTTAAACTTACAACATTTTAGTAGTTTTTCCTGTACATATTATTAAGACGGTATACGTGGATCACTATGCTATATATATATATATATATATATATATATATATATATAGACATTGAGTCATCGGAAAAGTTCCTGCCGATTTTTAAGAAAAATAAAGACACAAAGCAAAATTATGCCATTAAATATTTATTCAACTAAATATGGGCCATCATCTTGCACATTTCTCCATTTTTCTGTCACCTTTAAATTTAGTTTTCTCAAAATGTAGTTCTTATTAAGCTGACTTTTTATATCATTCAAATAATTTAATTTTTTCACCATTGAGATTATTTTCAAGTACCTGAATAAAAAATATTAAGAAAAAGCTATATCTAGTAAATATGGTGGGTGGAGTAACACATCCCATCAATGCTGAAGCAATTTTTGCTGAGTCGCCAAAAAATATGAACTCTGGCATTATCCTGATAGAAAACAACACCTTTCCTGTTTATCAATATTAAACGTTTTTCTTGAATTGTTCAGTTGTGATCAGTACTTTTCAGAATCAATTGACTGATTATTTGACAGGAGCTTTGCAGTGCAGAATTATTTTCCAATCCAACCAGATGCATAGCATGTCTTTCTTTGGATAAAGACAAGCTTTTGGGGTTTCTAAAGTTGGCCCATATCGTTTGCTCCAGTATAACTGTCGCTGGACATTGTTGTAAATAGTGCATTTCTCATTACACATCAATCTTTTTTGTTGCTTGCAAGGCATTATTGCCTTTACGGAAATGAAAAAAGACATCAAGTATCAAAAATTGACTGTATAATATTCCAATTTCATAGGGATGCAAAACTGACTGGAATTAAATAATTTTAAACCTTCTTTCTTAAGAGATAGTTTGAAGTGTGCTTTAATCTGAAATGTAAGCATATTATATTTATCGATAAACTTGATGTTCTAACGTGTTGGAATAAAAACGACTAAAAATAGTCATGAATTTTCTGGACAACGAAATATATATATATTAATCATTTCCCCTCATTCGAAGCAGTAAATTTACTAATATACAAAGTGTTACGGGATGTGACGGAACAAAAATGAGAAACATTATTAAAGAGCAAGAAGGTTAATAGATGTGAAATCAAAAATACAGTAGATAACGATTGACAGTTTTTGAAGAGCTATGCTAATATTAATTGATTGCAAGAGAAGAGCAAATTGCGAGAAACTTAGCGGGAGAGAACGCGGTCTTAAAGATTTGAAAAAAAATGTCAGCCGCGAAAATTACCATGTGAAATCATAGATTCTATTTGCAAACGAACGGTGTCTACCCAGCATTTCTAGCTACTGCACCTGTCAAATGGACCTGTTTTCTCTCTCTCTCTCTCTCTCTCTCTCTCTCTCTCTCTCTCTCTCTCTCTCTCTCTTACACGTACACACTTTCTTTCTTTCTTTCTTTCTCCGTACGTGTGTTTGTGTATGCTATCGAATTATATTATTCTGACAACAAGGGCGAAAAACGACTAATCTCCAGTGTTAATCGATCCAATAATCTTTTAATTAACACCTCTCCGAAAAAAAAATTATTAACGCCATGAATTAATTCCAATTCAACCTTGTCATAAATTAATAGGATTGGATCGCAGTTTACAAAGGCCTTTCACTTCTGCTTGATAGCGAAACTTACGTCCTGATTGGCAACTTTTATCATGGACACTCTAAGGCAACGATACTCAACCTATGTGCCGCGGTGTACTAGCATTAAAATGCCCTTGTGCCGCAAAATGTTATTACATATATCTAAACCTATTTATAAATGGAACTTTGTCTGTGTGTGTGTTTGTGTGTGTGTGTGTCTGTTACCTATAGACTCTGAAACGGCTGAACCGATTTTCTTGATAATTTACACAGTTCTACTATAAGCGTCTACGAGTGTTCTTAGCTATGTTTTTGTCGAGGTACCCCAGATAAATATCGAAAATCGATAATCGATAATCGAAAAAGTCGGGTTATAGAAGGAGTGGTCCGATTTTAATCAAATTTGATACACTCATAGACAAAGACATAAGAAACTATATTCCAACACCTTATTGTTGCTTGCATGCTCAGTCCACGATATCCTTCTTTAGAACCACATTTCCCCTGCTTCCAATTTTGTTCTCATTTTCGATGATATTGTCCAGCATTCACTGCCCTATTGAAGAACTGACATCACATAGAAATCCATAGCAATTGTTTGTTTCTAGTGAAATTTTCCTGTGTGTTAGTACTTTACTCAGCTACCGGAACGCGTTCTTTGCCATACGAATTCGCCTTCGGATCTCTGTGTCGCACTTTCCATCTCCTGTTAGAACACTTCCTAGGTATTTAAAGTTCTGTACTTGTTTGATTCTGGTGTCCCCCAGCTTTATTTGGCATTTTGGGTTGCACTTTTTGCTGATGACCATGCATTCAGTTTTCTTGAAGTTTATTTGTAGTCCTTTTTTGTCACTCTCCACCGCTACCTTCTGTAGGAGGTCTTGTAGTTCCCTTTCCGTATCTGCAATCAGCACTGTATCATCTGCATACCTTATGTTGTTCAAGTTGTGACCTCCAAAAACAAATCCTGGCGTGTCATCTAGAGTCCTCAAAATATCCTCGCTGTACAAGTTGAACAAATCGGTGAAAAGACACATCCTTGTCTTACGCCTCTTTCTATCTTTGTAAATCTACTGAAATCGTTACCTGTCCGTAGGCAGGCTGTTTGCTGCCAGTAGAGATTCTTGATTACTCTTATGTCTTTCCCAAAAATGTCGAGGCTGTCGAGCATCTCCATCAGTTCTTTGTGTCGTATCTTGTCCAATGCTTTCGCATAGTCAATAAAACATAGGTACAAGTCTCTCTTTATTTGTATTACCCTTTCGGAGAGCATCCTTATCATGAATATGGCGTTCCTGGTTCCAGTGTTTTTGACGAACCCGCACTGTTCCTGCCCTATCTCTGGCCTGATTCTGCTTCTCGCTCTATTCATCAGGATTCCGACAATCAGTTTTGTAATGTGTGGGTATTTGCTCGTAAGTGAATTCAACCGGGATTCGAACTCGTCTCTCCGATTTCTCCTTTTGGGACGATATCCACTGCACCAAAACACACATTATGTTATTTTGAATACTTTATTTTCATATTTCATTTAGTATATTTATTTTTTATATTTTAGCATTTTAAAATTTTGCCTAATTTAAATAAAAGAACTTAAACATTTTTTCAGTTGTATACAATATTCTTTGTTTTATTTCATAACATTTAAATATATACCCTTTAAATTACTTTTAGATAATTTGCTCCTAGGTACACCGTTATTTAAAAATATTGACAAACACTGCTGTGACTTTAATAATAACATAAGAAACTGACAATATCGTGATAAACTGCTATATTATATCCATGGCCTTGTAGGACCATCAATGCTGGATAATCTCTCCACGTTAAAACGCCGTTACAACAAAAATTTCTTTAGAAAATAACAGTTCAGTCAGTAAATCAATCAAAACACACTAACAATACACGTTTAGTCAATTACATCTTCAATCTTTTATAAGGAAATTCACAATATTGTTCTTATGTTATCGGATCTATCTCTTACAGATTAAACCCCGTCAATAACTTCAGTCTGCTAGTGAAATTAGCGTTTATATTTGACATGAAATTAAATCACAGACATTTTGATGTACATTTATTGGTAATTGTTATGCAAATTACTTCATCGGTTTAGACTTAAATCGATCAATTTCTGGCGCGGTCTGAAGAATACTGTTTTGATCTCATAGACAAAGAAAAGTCAACATCGACAACAGCATACGCTTTCTTTTGTTCTTTTAATCACCCGGTAGTATTTGATAGCTTCCAAGTCACTTGACAAGGTCGCCAAATAAATCCTGATACAAAAGTCTGTAAAATTGGCCTGTTTAAGTTTTTATCTGACCAATTTTGTTTTTACTTGAATTCTTTTTCAGTTTTGAACCACACAGGAAAGAAATTTGGCGAGAATATTATGTATATTAAAAAAGGCGATTTTATCTATTTGGATATAAAAGTTATCTTTTTAATATTCTGCTGTATATTGAATTTAAATTTTAGGGGGTTCAGAAAGTAATTGCTTGTTATTAGAAAATATAGGAAAACAAATGTGCGATAAATTTATTTAAATATTAGGCTATTACTGGAATAATTACTTTTTAGTAGAAAGGATATAAAAATATGAGCTAAATTTATTTAAATATTTGGCTGCTTTTAAAATAATTACATTTTACAAGAAAGGATATAGAAACAGATGTAAGTTAAATATTCTCGAATATTAGACTGTTCAGGGAATAATTACCTTTTAGTAGAAAGGATATAAAAACAAATATGAGTTAAATTTGTTTCTAAAATAATTGCTTTTTACAAGAAAGGATATTGAGACAGATGTAATTTAAAGATACTTAAATATTAGTCTTTCCGGAAATAATTATTTTTTAGTAGAAAGGATTTAAAAACAAATATTTGTCAAATTTATTTAAATATTAGGCTGTTTCTAAAATAATTACATTTTAAAAGAAACTATAAACAGATGTAAGTTAAATGTACTGAAATATTAGACATTACCAAAAAGATATACAACTTAAATATAAATATACAGTAATATTACACTTTACCAAAAAGGATATACAAACAAATATGAGTTAAATTTATTTAAATATTATGTCTCTTCGGAAAGTAATTACTTTTTAGCAGTTTATAGAAGTTCCTGCTAATTATGAAGTAATAAAAATGATTCTGGTGCACAAATGACGGATAATTTTGATCAAAATAAAGTGGGATAGGCGTCAAAAAGCACAGTTCATCGGTCATTGTTAAGTACAGATCTGCTTAGCCGCAGGCTTGTAAGTAGATCCATACTAACACATAACCATCAGTAAAAAAAAGTTTTAGATGAACACGCGAACATCGGAAGTAGACGTATCGGTAAAAGTATGTCTTCCGGTTTGATAAGTGTAATATCCTCCTGAATAAGTTAGATGGTGTGTATGCGTGTAATTTTATCTCAGATAAGGATAATATCATGATTTTCTAAGGAAAAGAAACTAGTCGTGGAGAATTCATATACGATTGCGACATACTTCAACATGATTGAGGGCAATGCACTTTTCTTGATCGTCCATTTTTAATTATTCTGCAAGCCATTGCATCGGGACAGACTCTACGAATTGTAAATAAACATAAATACACATTCCGTGAGTTGCTCTGAGTACCGACATCCACAAAATAAAAAAGTCAGTAATGTTTTGTCCCACCAAAATCATAAATAAACCTTTAGAGAGCTTCTGTTGTCAATGTTAAGTCTACGATATCCATATTTAACTGGGTCCCACCCATTCACAGTCAAGTTAGCCAAATGCAGACGACAATTCTACTCCTGCAGCTTCCTCTCTCGCACTTCCCGTCTGTGGAACTCACTCCCGAATTCTTGCTTTCCTGACGGCTACAACCTCCAGAAATTTAAATGCAAAGTCAATACTCATCTATTAACTACTGACCTCTAGCTCTCTCCCCTTCCCTGTATAACCTTCCCTTTCTCCACCTATGTATCTGTCATCGCACCTGCATTCTCAGCTTTCTATTGTTCCTTTCTAACTAGTTTGTACTCCTCACTCTTTTCTAATTAATCTTGTTACATTTATGTAACCCCCTGCACATCAGTGGCGTTTCCGCCTTGCTCGGGGTGAAATGATTAAAAAAAAAAAGCATCACTACAAATGTGTGTATGCATATGTTTTTTTCTTCATTTGTAAACGAGTTATTACGCAACCTAGGTTTCTACCAAGTGGTGTTTTAAGGCGACTTGCAATAACTGATTTTAACTTTTTTATTTATTTTTTGTTATTTTTAAGAACGCTCATGTAACGGTGGTTTTTTTTGAACGCTCATGTAACGGTGATTTTTTTTTTGAACGCTCATGTAACGGAGAAAGTTTGAACGAATTCAAAATTTTGCCGTTACATGAGCGGTAAAAAAAACGGTAAAATCAGTTATTATAAATCGCCTAAATACACCAGATTCTAGAAAATTAGCTCGCGTAATAACTCGTTTACAAATGAAGAATATTCAACAGTTCTACAATATAATTGTATTGAACACTTTTTAATATAATTGTGTACTTGTCTAATTCTATTATTATCAAAAACTAAGTAATTAAACAATATATATAATAACAATACCAATAGTAATCAAACTAACTCTACCGAAACTAGTATTAATCAAGCTATAATTTAAATCGTCTTGTACAACCCACCGAGAACGAACTCGGAGGGAAAAGAAGGGGAAGTAAAAAAAAGAAACAAAGGAAGTATATGAACAAAACGTCAAGCACTCGTAAGAAAGAAAAAAAACCAAGACAAAAAACCTATCACTAATGCGCTCAATACGAAAGTAGGGCAAACAAATTTCCCTGACGAGCCGTTGGGCGAAACCGTGGTAGGTTGTTGGCTCTTGCTTAGATTTTCTGTCTTTGTATATATATATATATATATATATATATATATATATATATATTGAGAGAGAGAGAGAAAGGGATCGAAAACTGACCCTCTATTTTAAATTACTGCTAAATTATTTATAAACAATAATTTTGGCAAGAAATGGATATGAGAAGAAAGCGTTTGATGAAAAATTAGACATAAACTCAAGATTCACGAGCGCCCAGAAATCGAGTCATCAGATTTTAGCAGGAACTCTTCTCGGATGGAAGAGGTAAGTATATATATATATATATATATATATATATATATATATATACACACACACACACACACACATATATATATATATATATATATATTAATCATTTCAGCCCGAGCAAGGCGGAAATGACACTGATGTGCGGGGCGGGGGCTACATAACTGCAAAAAGATTAACTAGAAGAGAGTGAGGAGTACAGACCAGTTAGAAAAGAGCAATAGAAAGATGAGAATGCAGGTGTGATGACAGTTACATAGGTGGAGGGAAAGGGAAGGATATACAGGGTGGGGAGAGAGCTAGAATCCAGTGGTTAATAGATGAGTATTGACATTGCATTTAAATTCTTGGAGGTTGTAGCCATTAGGAAAGCAAGAATATGGGAGAGAGTTCCACAGGCGGGAAGTGCGAGAGAAAAAGGTGCAGGAGTAGAATTGTCGTCTGCATTTGGATAACCTAACTGTGAATGTGTGGGGCCCAGTTGCCAATCTGGTTGCACGAGTAAACACCTGTTGTGGAGGCACCAGTGACTTAAGTTCGTCCGAGCATAAGCTATGAAAGTATTTATAGAACAGACAAAGGGAGGCCACATTTCGTCGGTGGGGAAGTGGCTGCAGATTATGTCTGTCCGCCGCGACAGGTTTCTTACTGGTGCGGGAGTATATTGTGGTGTCAGCTGCGTAGTTGCCTACATGGCCCTTGATCTCATCTGGGAGGTCGTTGATGAAAAATAGGAAGAGCGTCGGGCCCAGGATAGAGCTCTGTGGGACACCAGCATTCGTGCTGTAGGATTTTCATTTTGTGATTATTTAAAAAAGATTGGATTAGGTCAAGCAGGCGACCGGTAATACCGTAACCCCGTAGCTTGCATAGAAGGTCAGAGTGCCAAACCCTGTCAAAAGATGTCCAGAGCAACTGCGCGAGCCTCGTCAGATTCATCAAGAGTCTGGAGCATGTACTCCATTATGGTTGTTAGCAAGTCGGACGTGGACCTGGCAAAGCGGAAGCCATATTGCCTGTCATATATATATATATATATATATATATATATATATAGTCTCCCCAGATTCCATCCCCAGTCATTATTAGGTGTCAGACATAGTTGAGCGAGGGCTCGACATATCCCATGTAACACCAAAGATAAACTGAACGCAAAGATTATGGAAATATTCACTAATTTAGATAAGGAACCCTTTTCAGAGGAGATGCAAGAGATTCCGAAGTGGCCTGGAGGCTGTGGTTAAAGCTAATCTTGATTTATTGAATAAACTTACATTTCAACATTTTTTGTGTAATTTCGAAAATTTGTTAAAAAATAAGATGTCAGTGATATTTTAATTTCTGCATAATATAAACGACAATTTAACCATTGCACCATATATATATATATATATATATATGTGTGTGTGTGTGTGTGTGTGTGTGTGTGTGTGTGTGTGTGTGTGTAGAAAGAGAGAAGGAGACGATATCGTAATTAATAATATTAGCACAAACTTATTTTTATAGGGATCATAATCATAAGAAAATAATTTAAAAATATGATATTATGTTCTTTGGAAAATATACACAAACAATACAATCCAATAAAATACAATCTGTGGCCAAAAAAAACAAAAACAAAAAAAAAAACACTGAAACCAGATGGGAAATTATTAGTAAAAAGCCGCCGCTATACAGTATTGACATTAAAACTTGTAAGCTTTGTTTAGAGGCAGAATAGTAGATATAAAGAACAAAATAAACTCATCACTAAGAAAGCTGAAATAATTAGTCAATCTAGACAAAAAAAATAAGCCATGTAAATACTAAATAAAAATTAAACAAATAAATAAAATGAATATATATACTTTACATAAATATATAAATAAATATAACTTGAGGTTAGAAAAATAAAAATTATTAAATAAAGGAACAAAAACTAAATTTGTTCATCTATACCTGTGTGTGTGTGTGTGTGTGTGTGTGTGTGTACATGAAATATATATATATATATATATATATTTTTTAATATATTACCCCAAGCAAGGCGGTAACGCCACTGATGCGCGGGGGTCTACGTAAGAGTAAAAAGATTGGAAAAGAGAAAGCCAGAAACCACATCCTAAACAAGGAACAAGAGATGAGCCACTTCACCTGTTCAATAAACGTGGGTGGAGTGTGAACCGGGCGATAGTTTAGTCTATCTACTCCAATTAAATAGAAACAAGAAAAGAGTAAGAAGATTGGAAAAAAGAAAGCCGGAAACCACATCCTAAACAGGGAGCAAGGGATGAGCCTCTTCACCTGTTCAATATAATCACATAGACACACACAAGCAACTACAAACGAACAAATTTAAACGCCCATAATTCTTTAATATATAAAACCAAGACAAAACAAATAAGCTACTAACCATTTAAAAAAAATTGAAAATTAGTTAAAAGATAATATATGATATAAGCAAATATTCAAATACTGCATATATACCATCGAAAATACATATATGTCCTTGTGTACATGACTGTACAGAAGTATATACTATTTACTGTCTCCTTATATATATATATTCATAAAGAAAAATAGTCAATTAGTACAACTATAAATAATAACCTAAATATTGAAAAAATAAATACCATTTAAGCGTTAGTTTATTAATAACGACAGACAGACAAGTGTACATGCTCTGTGAACGTATGTTTTTTTGTGTTTATATGTGCTTGTGTATATCTATACGAATATATGCTTGTATGTGTGTGTATGTACGTATGCTCAATCGTAGAAATACAGGCATGTGCATTTAAATTCAAACAATAATAAATAAAATATTAATTATAAACCTAACTTTTACAATTAATATTTTAATAGTACTCAAGATAAAATACTTGTCCTGGGCATGACGGTAAACTGCATCCGGCAGCAAGGCCTCTGTTTAGGAGATTTTGAGGGGCAGAGAACTACTTCTTCATTGCTGTTGTTCCCAGGTCCACCCTGACCCGGAGTGGCATCACCTATTAGGGTCCCAGCTATGGGCAAATAGTTAATACCAAAACCGGGGTCAAAAAATATAAAACTATAAAAATAAACTTTTATAGAAATATGTACATGAAAATAAACCTTTATAGAAAAATATACTTTTTTGAAGGAAAAATATTACCAACAATACATTTTTGAAGAAAAAAATTATTACCATAACACATTTTTGAAAGAAAAAATTATTCCCAGTAAAACTTTTTGAATACAAAAGTAGAAGACATTTTCAGTTTTCTAAAACAAAAAAGAATAAAAAAAGAAACAAAAAATTTTCATTAAAATCTGACTAAATTAACCTTCTTACAATAACCAAACATTAAAAAATGCCTTAAAACCCCAACTTTTTTGCATTAAGTAACCCACAGATGTGTTGATATGCCATTAAACAAAACCCAAACTCAAGCTCAAACTCAAACTTAAGATACTACCAAACCAAATAAGAAAACGCAATAATACTCCAGTAAAGACATGTATAAATCATTAAAATCAATTATTTTTGTAGAAAACGAAATACAGTTTTCTTGGCGAAAGAAAAGACTTCAACGTACAAAAATTAAAAACGATATGTCTAGGAAAATTAGCCGGAAATAAAATTGCAACAAACAGCTACAATTAAGTGAAAAGAGAAAAATGCTATGGAGTGAGTGTAATTTTAAAAAAAAGACAAACAACGAAGAAATGCACAAATAAACACGACATCTTACACGTACGAATATCCACGCGGACGGGCGCAAATATCTTTTACATGATAGTATAAACATAAGCGCCAATTATATTCCATAATCGTAAATTGAGCGTCGCACCACTAATTGTAATTTATATGTTATGCACAGGACACACACACTCACACACACACACACACACACACACACACACACACACACACACACACACACACACACACACACACGTGTGTGTGTGTGTGTGTTTTTGGTGTGTGTGTAATGGTAATTACGAAGGTACAGAATGTCGGAAATCTCACACTTACCGTTCTAAAAGAAAAGAACTACTGAATATACTGGCAATGGTCTCATGCTCAACTCGGAGGCTTACAAAGAGGTAGTGCTGAACCGTGTCAAGAGCGAGGAGGTGGGGTGGCTGAAAGACCCTGTATTTGGCAACAGGACTCTGCACAATGCGACACAAGCAGGAGAACATAGTCATGAGTGTCAGACAATTTATACCACTACATCACCCTTACATCTGGCCTCATTATCTATATCGTTCATTAAGCAATGAATCAGAGCACTCTCAGCTATTGAGCGTGTATAATGATAATATACACGCTAAAAAGTCTACCTCCTTATATTGGGCGCCCATAGCTCAGAGTCAGAATCGCCGACTGACGCCAATTCGGTCGGGTTTCAATCCTGGGTAAAAAAGCAAGTGGATGTCTATCCGTACTTATGAACTGTGATACAGCAAAACAGATCTGTCTGTGAGTATATATATATATATATATATATATATATATATATATATTAGTGTATGTGTGTGTGTGTGTCCTGGAAGTGAGATATAAACTGCAACCGGGTGTGTGACTTTACTCCTAGGTCCTTTATGACATTACTCCTAGGTCCTTTCTGACCCGGAGTGGTAATACTTTTTAGGGTTCTATCTATAGGGCAACAGGCGAATCATCATAAATTATCTTGGATGCACCCTATATCCAAAAACTAGCATCAGATTGAAGATATCGTAACTAAGAAACGAGATATGCCTTGTTGATACATCAACTGATATTTCCATAGCAAAAAGATGTCTGAGATTACGCTATGGTCGGGAACTGAATCTCTGTTGTAAAAGAAACTCTTTTAAAAGACGTTTGGCTGGTTCAAATATGCCCAAGCAAATTAATGTCTTGTCTTTGAAAACTCAAGATAAGAGAAATGAGTTTTCTGTCACACTCGATTCCAGTTTGGATTCTGTTGAAATCAGTTATAATTTAGAAACATTGTGGATGTCTCTAAATATACTATTTACTCATTATCCATGGCCTCTCAAAAAAAAGAAGCAGAAGGATAGGTTCGACGAAAATATGTGATGGTTAACCAGATGTTTATAGCGCACAAGCAGTGACTTAATAATAAATGATTCTCTGTTAAAAGGCACGCTTAAAAAAAGTGCAATGAATTAGTGCAAATGTGTGTAAAGTAAATGAAAGAGACTTGGTGGTCTTCTAACGTTACTGAACTCTAGAATGCCGCCGACAGGAAAGATGCAAAATCATTCTATGATGCTCTCAATCATGTGTACGACCCGAAAAAGTGTGAAACATCTCCTCTACTGTCCTCTGATGGAAATACATTACACACAGGTAAAGTTAAAATATGCGTCATTGGAAAAAGCATTTTAAGCATGTCCTTAAGAGTAATTCAGTATTTGACAGTATTTAGATTCCATCTAAAAAAAAAAAAACAGAAATGTCTCAGTTTTCTTATTTGCCAAGTCTAAAAGAGGTTCTGAACGCTGTTAAAAAGAGGTCAAGTAGTAAGGTGCCTGGAAATGATGAAATACATTCAGAGGTCTATAGATACGGCGGACAAAGGCTGACTAAGAATTTTCTTGAGCTATATACAGTTATTTGGAAAGCAGAAGGTATCTCTCAGGTCTTCAAAGATACTTCCATACGACATATGTTTAAAATCAAAGGAATAAGAAACATTTGTTGCAACTGGAGTAGCATTTGCTTACTGTGCATAGTAGTCAAGATCTTTGCTTGAATTATGCTCAGTATGCTCAAAAGAATAACCACCTACTTTGTTGATGATATATATCCAGAGCCCCAGTGTAGATTTCTCACTGGTCATAGAACTCTAACATTGGGGAATATTATGTTTGATATACCAAACGAATTGATTCATCATACGTCGCAATCGACGGGAGAACACATTATATATATATATATATATATATATATATGAAATATGTTCTCCCGTCGATTTTATATATATATATATATATATATATATATGTGTGTGTGTGTGTGTGTGTGTGTGTGTAATCGACAGGAGAACACATTATATATATATATATATATATATATATATGTAAATGAGTTATTACGCTACTTAGGTTCTACCATGAGTTGTCTTCAAGCGATTTTTAATAACTGATTTTACTAGTTATTCTTTATGAATACTCTCGTGACGAGGAATTTTTGAACGCGCAATTTTTAAAATGAGAAGAAATTATAACGTTTTCATCCATGGTTGTATGAACCTAATAAGTATTTTATGGTATGGTTGCATTTAATCATAATTTCTGTTATTTCATTCAATAGTTCAGTTTTGTTTGGGAAAAACATAATCGCTAACTTTTCTTCCTGGCACAGTCTACATATTTTGCCACCGTTGTAAGATTTGGTTGTTTTTACTATACTGGATTCACTATACTCCACGATATGTCTGGGTCTTTTCAATTTTCACACGTGGCTAGCCAATTTTGAACAATTTTTTCAGTTTTTAATTCTTAATGTAGACCTGTGATTTGAACCATCTGGTTTTAAAGGTGTCAATGGTTAATCTCAAACATGTTTTGTTTTGACCATTTAAGTCATAAATATCACCTGAAGAACACTTTTGTTCTGAAACATGAATATTTTTGTGTAGCGATAAAATGCATTTATAAAACAATATAATAACAAAATTGCAATGTACATATATATATATATATATATATATATATATATATATGTAGATAGATAGATAGATAGATAGATAGATAGATAGATAGATAGATAGAAGTGTATGTGTATATGTGTGTGTGTATGTGTCTAAAGAAATAACATTAATATAAAAAATGAAATGCATAGTAACTATAAACAGGATGAATGTTTACTTAGAAACATCATAAGGAAATACGCAACATAAACAAAAACAAATTAATTTTCAATTGTAGAAATTTTAAAACTGCTAACTTCAACGTAAAAAGTAACAATTCACCTGCGAGATGAAAATTCCAGAGATCCAATGTAATCCAATTTCCAGCTGGCTGGTATTAATTTTAAGTGATTTTCAAAATGAGAAGAGATATCTCTAAAAATTGGAGAATACACTTATTTTTTGTCGGGAAAAGTAGCCGAAGTGATAAAATTAGAAAATGCTGATTAAAGATACAAATAGTGCAAAATTACATTTGTCGGAAGAAGCAAGCTAATTTATCGAAGGTAGTTAGTAAAAATATTGTTAATGGATGACGATTTTTGTGACCCTAGGCCAAAATTCGGCCTTGAGAATTTCCTGTCCTAAACCGCCAGATGCTGGAAACGAAAACCTATTGATAACAGAAAATGAGTTCACTCCCCCTCCCCAGAGACTCAGTCGAAATGAACAATGTTATTGTTTTCATTTGGAGCTGGTAAACGTTATACAGTGAGAGAGAATTGAACGCCTCGTAAGTGCCCTTTACTACCCTGGTTTTTGTGCTTGTTTAATAAAACCAGTGTGCAGGCTGAAATAAGTTAGTTCGGGCCCCGTGTTTCGAATAAGAATGTTGAAAGAAATTAGTTGGGTCTGGCTGCTAGAAGTGAGTCGAAACCAGCGATGAATTGAAGCAGACAAGCTAAAATAACTTGCCACTAGAGTGAAATATTGCAAGAGACGGTCAGTTCAAATTCAACCAGCTGGAAGTTGAATAAACCAACGTCCCACGGAGATGATAGGACACGAATATTATCGGCATCAAAATAAAGTTTAAAATCACCCCTGTCCTAATACCGGTAGTGTGCAAAGGTATTAGGACAAGGACAGGGGTGGTTTTCTTAATATCTTCACTGAAATTCAAATACAGGGTAAAAACACCAAGTAAATTGCTAATAAATACTGATTATTTAAAACTAGGTGTAAAAGAAATGTATTAAAAAGAAGTTATATTTAATTTTTCCTATTTTCTATTAAACAAGTTATTTTGAAACTACTCATTATTCTATTATCCTTGGAAATGACTGACGTTTTTCTTATTCCCCATTGAGCTTTAAATGGTGTCAATATAGTTTAAAGGTTCCTTTTTAAACTTTATTTTGATAATAGCTGTCTGACCTGGAGAAGTTCATGCAAGTGCTTTTTATTTTTGAATTTGGCAAATAATTTATTTGTTAAGCAGTCCACAATGCCAAAGGTAGCAGAGCTAACAATTGCACAAAGGAGCAGAATAAAGGCGTCAAGAGACACTGGGTGGACACTTAGAAGGATTGCAGCTGACATCAAATATAAAATAGTTTTTGTCGTAATACTTTTGCACGGTACTGTATAGGTACCTCCAAAAAATCGCTAAAAACTGCATAAAACAGCATAGTATGAATAAAAAATTTCTTAAACTTAATAAAACAAACCTTTTCCATCAAAATATTTATATTATTATTAAGAGGAAAGATGAAAGCAATTTTTAATCATTTTTAAAAAAATTTTTAATCCCTACTAACATTTTCGAAATTTTGATAGAAAATGTTGTTTCTATTTGAGTTAGCGGCTAAAAAAGAATTTAAGACTGTTTTACAATGATGACACAACCCACTTTTTTTCCCGGTAACAAACACATTAATTTGAAAATTTTTGCAAAAATCAAATAATAGTCAGATTTGAATGAAACTTTCAGTACTCATTCACAAATAAATGAAATTATTTTTGAAATTATTACTTTTTTAAATATCTTGGTGAAAATATTTTTTAATTCTGTTATCCCCCCCACTAAGTAAATCCCTTAAATTTTAATAAATTTTAATTAGCTGTAAAAATTATTTTTATTAAGTAAATGCAGGACTCATTGGGGCATATAAATCATCTATGTTTTTTTTATTTTAAAGTGGACAGCCTGACCGAAAATATACTCCAAAGAGTAAGATAAAAATGCAATAAAACTTTGATATAATTTAATTTGATAAACTTTTCATTGCTGGAATAAATAATAATTATTAAGGACATTATAGTCTGAAGAAAAAAAAAATTTTCGTTTACTAATAAAATTTTGAAATGATTGTTTATATTTTTTTATTTTTTTATTATAATAATTCATAAAAGTGTTAAAAATATTTTAAAAACCTGTTATAAAAACGTTGTTGAATTTTTTTTAATTAAGAATTGATTATTATATTACCTATCAAAAATTGAAAAGTTTAATAAAGATCGTTCACCCATTTTATTTTTAAAATAATTAAAATAATAAATTTTGGAAATTTTTATTAAGTACGGTGTTCCATAGGGGTCATAACAAGTTTCCGTAGAGGTCGTATTGTTTTTAAAAGTTAACAAGTGTTTGGATGAATTCCCCTTACATCGAAAACGACACAAACCACACTTTGATTGTAATTTCATTCTTTTTTATTAAATTAAAATTATTCTAAAAGAAAATTATTTTTTTAAATTTTTCAGAAAGCATATTAATAAATAATTTAAGAAAATATGTAATATCTAAACATAAAAATATTTAATATTTCAGAAAAATATTAATAAATAACATCATATAACTTAGTTCGGTTATTTTAATTTAATTCTTTCTTTTAAAAGAAATTTAAATATTTATTTATTCAGAAAGCATATTTTTATTTATTCAGAAAGCATATTTTTATTTATTCAGAAAGCATATTTATATTCTAAATCGAAACTAAAATTCTATAAAATATTATACTTGCTGAAAATATTATGTTAAATGTTTAATTTTACCATTTAGCTAAAAAACAAAAAAAAATTAAATTTCCAAATGTTACGTTTTAAACTACATGAATTTTTTGTCACTCTCGGTCACCATCCAAACGTCATTCACACCTGCCACACACATAATTTGTAGCCTTAGATAACTGCTGACAAGAAGGCTACCGTCATTAAAGAGTGATTTATTTCGTAAATTTCCCGACAGTAAGCACTTAATAATTGTTTGAAATCAGATAAAGGTAAGTTTCAATTATAAAAATCGACTTAAATAACTTGTCAAGGGGGTATATTTTTTGCAAGATTTTTAAAACAGAAATTTAGCTACTGTTTACATAATATGTCGATTAGTCAATAATGGCGGTAAATTTTTTAAAAAAATCATTCAGCAGTTAAATTTTTTATTCCGATCAATATAATTTCGGTTTGAACTAAACCAGGGTATTTTGCTTACTGTAGTTAGTAAATTTAATATCTTGGCTTTCAATTAAAGCTAAAATTAAAGCTTCAAGAAAACATTTTTATGCTTAAAAATTAAATTTAAATTGAGGTATCGAAAATGAACAGTGATTTTTTGAAGATACCTATATAACTACACATACACACATATATATCCACATATATCCACATGCAAACTTACATGTAAAACATTATATCCGTATGTATCCTAGTACATAGACCTACATGCACACCTACATACATGCATTTATACATAGACAAACTCATGCATTCATGTATATATATTTATATATAAACGCAAGTTAAAACAAACATAAAAAATACATATATACACACAATGTAACATAGATAATCATAACGAATTCAGAGACCATGTGAAATTAATGCCTAAAGAATCATTATTATTAAATATTAACTTGATAATCTATGCTAAAATAAGAACCTATTAAATCTTAACATATGATAATTTATGTTAAAATCTGTTAAATATCAACACCATAATCTGTGTTAGATTAAATACCTATATAACTGGACAGTCTCTGCTAGAATAAATAACTAGCAAATATTAACTTGACTATATATGCTGAATTAAATACCTAGTAAATATTAATTGGACAATCCACATTATAAGATAAATAGTGAACTATGTTTACAGTTAACAGTAAGTTCTTTCCTTTGGTTTAATATGTTGATCTTGTCTTTAAATCCAAGTCTTTCTAACTCCACATTATAAAAGACTCAACAAGGTCTATAGAGTGAATTAAATTTAGAGCCTGTCTAATCAATTTCCTTTTAACAGTAGAAATTTTTAAACACCAAATGTACATTGATAATGAAGTACTGTATGTATAAGAACTATTATTGAAAGATAGTACATGCTGATACCAGCGGTCTTTGAACGCTTTTTTAGTATTACAAATATAATTTTTTTAATACTTGGATTTACAATTATAGAAATAGTGCAAAGATAAACTAGGGAACTATCTAAGCGTTTTTTATGTAGGGGACAATTCTTAGGATTTCTTCAGTTGCATCTGCTAATATTAGTTTTATTATATTTGATATTATTTACTGCATCAGTGCAATGCATCAAGTTTTTTGTTTATTTGTATAGTTGGGGAGGATATTGTTAGAATGTTTTTTAATTACTTTTTCGTGGTTATCCGCACATTAGTAGCTTAATTTATGAGTATTATTATTGAATATTTTACTTAGTGGATAAGTTTGGGGCAAGGTTTAAGAATTTATGTCCCAATTTAGTTTTAACCATCAGTTTGTAAGGAGGAGTAAACCAAATGATTTTCTAATATTTTCTCTCCTTATTATGGTCATTGTTAATAGGTTTTCTGAATTTAATAGTAGTACCTTTATAACCGCTATTTCTAAGGGCAGAATTGTAGAATTTGCTATGCTTATAGAAAATTACTTTGCTAGCAGGACCACTCAATCAGATAAAGTAACGATATTCAATATTCACAGAAGAATGATAGTAATATAAATGTGCAAAATGATTTCTGACATGAACTACTTCCGGACACGACACAGTGACCAAGCTTTCCTACATCACCAGACTTACACTTTTTGTTGTTAAGAGTTTTGTTTATTTTCCAAATTCAAAACTTATTAGACTTTAAACATCGAGCATCATCAATTAATATATCATTAGAAATTAGCTTGAATTATCATTTGGGGATTTACATTTTCCTAACGGTATGTGCATCATTCATTCATTCATAATTTGAATTGATTAAATGGCCATTTTAGGAATCACGACGTTATTATTTATTTAGATTTACGATACTATCCTATCCCTAGAGTGCTTACCTATGAACAGTCTTAACGAGCAAACCAAAGACAGTGTTATGGCAAGAAACATAGTTCCTGAAGAGAATCGAAACAAAAGTGGTAACAACTTAGGACAACTCTGTGTTTGTAGAATATGTTATGTTCATCGAAAATTACTTTGCTAGAAGAGTTAGTGCTGATTCTAAATTCAATTTAAGAGGGTATATACTTAATGACTGACTATATATATATATTTGTGTTTGTGCGTGTGTGTGAGAGAGAGAGAGAGAAAAAGAAGAAGACTATAAAGTTTGCAGTGAGAAATAGCATAGACACAAAGGGAGAGCGAGTGAACGAAAGATCTTGTTATTGAATTATTTTTTTTAATTTTTCTTTATTTACATGATCCGTAGATTTGTTTTTCGTTACTCGAGAAGTTTTTTCTTTTTCGCGTCTTTTACAGACGTCTTTTTTTTTTCTGTCAGCATTTTTTCATGCGCTGACGTTTCGGAAAAGTAAAACAGATAAAATCTGACAGACCATTTAACCGAAAAAAAATATCAAGAATCGAAATTTTTCATCAATAAACAAAGGTATACAACATGAATTATATTGGGCGAACATCCCACGCAACGGTTGCGCATTTTGTCGTTACAATAACCGGAATTTGAACGAACATTTAAAATGTCCACTTCAAAAAGAAAAGAATCGGCCACTTTTTTCTTCCTTATAGACTTTTATATAAAATATTTATTTTCTGCTTAGCGAGACGCAAATAAGTTAATGTATTTTTGCCTGAACAACTGTTGACAAATGGAAGTTTAGAATGGCAATAGTTCGGTCTTTGTTGATTTTAAAGTTTTTTCTTTTAAAAAAGGATTCTTTCAAATCTTTCTATTTTCCCTTTTTTGATAATCATTTTACCCCAAGCAAGGCAGGACTGCCACTGGTGCGCAGGGATTACCGTAATAAAATAAAAGATACAGGAAATGTCGAAGAAGAGATAAGAGATAAAAGTTGGCAATCGACGTTATATTTAAACTTTTGGAGATTGTAGCTATCAGGGAAATTCTACAAACAAAAGTGCAGGAAACGTAACTGTTAGATTAGCAGAGGTGGTTACATTTAACTATTTTGACGGTAAAAGGGTGTGACCTAGATACTAATCTAGCAGCATGAGCAAATAGAAGTTGTCGGGAATCCGGGAAAGAAGCTCGCCAGATGAGTTTCGATGAAAATATTTGTAGAAAAGTCAGATCACGTCGGTGAGAAAGTGACTGAAAGCGGGCTGCTAAGTCACGATCGATTATATTGCAAATCCATTTTTGGATTTTGTCAAGAACATTAAGAGAAAATGCAGGATCACTCAGCCAGATAAAGCAACAATATTTAATATTCACGGACGAATGACAGATTTATAAATGTGCAAAATGATTTCTGACATGAATTACTTCCAGACCCGCCAGAGCGACCAAGCTTTCCTACATCATCAGACTTAAGATTTTTGCTGTTAAGAGTTTTGTTTATTTTCCAAATTCAAAACTTATTACCCTTTAAACATCGGGCATCATCAATTGATATATCATTAGAAATTAGCTTGAATTATCATCTGGGGATTTACATTTTCCTAACGGTATGTGCATCATTCATTCATTCATAATTTAAAATGATTAATTGGCCATTTTAGGATTCACGAAGTTATTATTTATTTGAATTTACGATATTATCCAACACTAGAGTGCTTACCTGCGAACAAATCTTAACGAGCAAACCAAAGACAGAGTTATGTCAAGAAACATAGTTCCTGAAGAGAATCGAAACAAAAGTGGCAACAACTGGGGACAAACCTCATTTCATTTTCAGTTTGGTAATCTAAAATGCTTAAAATCGTATTTTTATATCTGTTTATTGATGTGGATCCAGAATAGATCCGGAAAAAAACCTCGGGTATTAGTGAAGCATATATGTTTAATGGAAGAACAAATACAATGAATGTTACACGTCAGTCGGACTGCTAAGTATTAGACTGGGGTGATTCTACCCAACTCAACTAAACCCAACAATAAGAGGCATAATCTCCCAGTATTCATAATAATAGAAAGAATTCATTATAGTAAAAAAAAGATTAGGTTCCATAACATTTATATATCTCGTTGTCATTTCTTCTATTTTTTTATTCATCACTCTCAAGTTTTTGTATGCTACCTTGTCCCAACAATAGTCTATATCACATTAATTTACTTGAGTTAATACAGTTTCTACTGCGTTCTTTATGTCTCGTCTAATACATTTTCCTCTGCAATCACACAAGATTTCAAAACTTATTAGTTCACTATCGATGTTTTTTCTTGAGAAATAGAACCGGTGAATAAGACTTTTTGTAGGAAGTACACCATGCACTGTCAGCAATTTTCCTGTTCTCCTTTCCAGCACTTGCAATTCCTCCTTCTGCCAATTAATTACGCCTGCATCATATCTCACCAACAAAGTAGCTGTACATTTAATAGCTAACTGGATTTTGTTTCTCCCATTCAGCTCTGACTGCAGCAATAATCTTCGAACATACTTCTGCAAGAATTTGTTTTTAATTTCCGTCACCAATATATCCATCCATCTCAATATATTTGTAACTAAACGGCTTTTTTCTGCAAAGGATTTTATATTTTGGTGTTCTTGAACAAGTCATATGTCAGAGAACAAGTCACTCTGGCATAATATTTGCAGTTCCAAGCAACGTAGACTAAAGCAATAGCATATTAAGCTTTACTCTGCTCTTATTAATCTAGGACTCCTGGTATCAATCAAGCTTAATTTATTTGGGAAAAAGGCAAATGAATTCAGCAAATGCACATAAATAAACAATATGGCGTAAGACAAGGATTTAGCCTATTAAACGAGGCGTTGCTGAGAGAATTAGAAGTTCTACAAGGATTTATTATTCACGGTTAGATTCTTAACAATATGAGGTATGAAGATCACTCTGCGTTAATACGAGACATAAAAAGCAAACTACATGAAATTTTAAGAGAAAGTAGTAAAGGGAAGCAAAAACAAAAAATTGTATATTGTGAGAAATATATATTAATTGTAAGAAATGTATATTAATTGTACGAAACAGACATAATTTTTCAGAAATATATATTAATTTTAAGAAATATATATATATATATATATATATATATATATATATTGTAAGAAAACAAAATGTGTAGCTCTCAACAAAAGGAGCAGCCAATGATGAATATAGAAAAATCATGCAAATACAAAAATTTTGATACCTAGGAATTGTTTTAACAAATGATGAAAACAATCCGAATGACCATTGTAAAGAAGTATTAAAAACAGGTAATTTTTTTAAAAAAAAAGAGTAATGCACTGTTATGTAACAACCGGCTTTTTATATATGTCAGTGAATTCTAAACAATCTTCTGACAGAAGAGAAGAGACTTGAATTTTCAGAAATGTTGTTATACAGAAGGATGCTGAGAATCCTATAAACTGAGTATATGACTAACGAGGAATTTTTTAGAAAAATGGAAGGAAAAAAGAATATGTCTTCATAGAATAAAAAGAGACAGGTGAAAATTCTAGGGCTAGTAATGAGTGCTTGACGTGACACAGAGGATGTATGGAAATCAAGAGGAACAGAGTAAAAAACTAAATACTCTACTTAACGAGTTAGTATAATTGGTTGGCAGAACAGGGATTAGGCGAGATAGAAAAAATACAAAATCTACTAAGTGCCAGTAAAGAAAGTACATTGTAGAGATTGATGATAATTTAAACCCTGAAGACAAAAAGCACATGGATGTAGAAGTTACTAATGCCAACCCCATAAATAAGAACTTCCAATTCAGAACATCTCATATTCTGGATACTTTAACGTGGTTGGTGTATTTTAGCTTCTCAGTTTCTTTGATCTTGATATTATGCTCAACCTCTTTAATGAGGAGGTTTCGTCTAGTTTTTTGTGAAGATGTTTTGTTTGGCGACCTCAAAGATGCAATCAATTTAGATGGTCAAATGCTACAAGATTTTGACGCAGTCGCTTTCGATTACCTCTGGATTACAATCATAGAATGATAACAATACAAGTAATTGGCGTTATAAACTAAAAAAAACATGTGTCAATAGATCTCATCAAAAATTCCTTGCATTTGATCTATCTTCAGCATTGTTAGCGCTTAGATAGTGACGTCTTTGTCGGATTTAATATTCTTCCACATTTCTGAAAGACGAATTATGCAGTAGCAATAGGTACACCTATATATTTCCCATGATTTAATTTTCTTTCAATTTTATTCCGTGTTTTGTTGAAATTAACTTCACTATTATCAGAAAGGTTTTCTTCAATTTGTTTGCGATGAGTTGATATTTTCTACAATCCTAGATTCGTCTTGAGATTTTAATTGCAGTTTTTTCTCTAAAACTGACCTGGGTTTTACGGGTTCTGTTTAATAATAATAAAAATATTATTATTAATAATAATAATAATAATAATAATAGTAGTAGTAGTAGTAGTAGTATTCCTTGAAGATTGTAATCTGCCTTGAAAGATCTTTTAAAATAAACGATTAAAATGCAAGAATCCCGAAGTAGAAATCTCAAAACTGTGGCACTCGAGGATATCAATAATTTGTACTTGGAGCTCACGGATTGATTTTAAAATTTCCAAGAGACATATTGAAGGGATTCCAGGTAGCCTATGCCTTAAATACATCCAAAAAAGTATATACACAAATTCAGCTCACACATAACGGAAAGTTTACTGATCATTAGAAAATATCATCAAGCTAATTTTGACCTTAGGTCAAAAACTCGGACGAAAATGTGCACACAACAGATACCAAGGAAATAATAATAATAATAATAATAATAATAATAATAATAATACCGACAGAAGCATTGAATCACACAGGCCGGACATTATTGTTAAAAACCCAAAAGAAAAAACTTGCTTATTAATTGATATGGCTTGTCCAACGGATTGTAACATAGCAAACAAGCAAATTAGAAATTTGCAAACTAGAAATTGAAATAGAAAAAATGTGGAAATTGAAAACAAGTATCATAACAGTGATAGTGGGTGCACTTGGAATGATAAAAAATGGAGTAAAAAAACATATTGAAAGAATCCCTGGAAACACCAGCTTAAGAGATATACAAAAAATTGTTTTGTTAAGTACAGCCCACACACTAAGGAGAACTTTGTCTATGTAACGCTAGAGATGATAGGGAGATATGTAAAACCAAAAAATGGAATCATAACAACACACCACGGCCTGCCTTAGGTCTTCCTGCAGACTTGGTAGGTGGTGTGACCATAGTAGAATCGATTTAAAATGAAAAATGACACAATAATAATATTAATAAATAAATTTTCTTATCGATATTATCAGATACATTTTCGTATGAAAGCATGTTTGGAAGCTTCATTGATAATGTAAATTGTTACTTTATTTTCTGCTTATTGATTTTATAAACCAAACAATTTTAACGGAATTTCCGAGAAATATATTAATAGCATACTATCAATATATTCCAATAAGTTACTTTCTCTTCTTTCTAATATTTTAATTTTATTACCATTTTACGAGTCCTTTAAATGTAATCCGATGGTGAGAGGTAAAATGTTCCGTAATGTTTCAGATCTCAAATAAAATCCTCATTTTTACCTAGTTTCTAGTTCTCTTTCAAAATTATTTTTGTTCAGATGAAACTATATCTGCTACCGGGAACATCTAATCCGCATTGTTTACCAAGTCTAGGCTTTATCCTCTGTCGTACATTGGAATGATCCATTTGAGTTTCAAAATCCCAGACATTTCCGTTTCTTTTGTCTTGAGGACAACGATTTTATTCAGCGTTTCAACTTCTTTGCGTTTATTTCAATAGAAGTTCTTAAGTACTTTGTCTTACTCACTTACTATGTATCACATATTATCTCTCTCTCTCACTCTTTCTCTCTCTCGTTATAAATATATATATATAAGTATATATATAATTATATATATATGTAAAATTTTATATATATATATATGAGTTTCACTTCCTTTCTCTCCACATTATAGTCTTCTTGAGTTTCGTCTGTTTTGTCTTTCATGCCGTTAGTTTACATATATTATTTGACTGTTTGCTAAAATTTTTCCGTCTCCATTTTCAAGCACACACCATACAGTCGTATTAATTTATTTGCATGCATCTTATCAGGATGAACAAGTAGTGGAACTGTTATCGACGCAGAAATTGGAAACGGTTTGCAAATTTCAGTTTCTGACGGATTCTCTTTCGTTCACTTCTCCATAATGTGCTTAAAAAGCCCTGAATGTATCGTTCTCCGACTATGTGTTAAAGAGGATAGCAAACTCGGCTATTTTTATCTTGGGTGGCAGCTAGCCTAGGAGAAAGAAATCCCTGGAGGCAAACTTGAGTAAAGAGAAGTATTGAATTTATACTTGCTACCAGAGATAAAAACCTAAATGAAAACCCATTTACTAGGTACTGACAGGTAATCGCTTCAGAAGGGAAGCGCATGAGTATTTTTAATCACTTCACCCCAATCAAGGCAGTACTGCTACTGGGGCGTAGAGGGCTACATAAGAGAAGATTGAAGGGTTACATAGGAGGAGAGCGAAGAGAAAGAGGAACCGAAGAGAAACCGGTTACAGGATGTATCAGAGAATGAGCAAAAAAAGGATACGAATACTGATGTGAAGAGAGTTGCATGAGAGTAGAGTGAAAAAGGGAGAGAAACAAGATTCAGGCGGTCTTGGGGAAATGGTAAGAGAAGTATGGCAGTCAAGAAGATGAGATGGTAATTGACGTTGCATTGAATATTGTAGCTATCAGGGAAGCAAGTATACGGAAGGTAGTGTGTCACCTTTCAGTTTAAAATTTACCTAAGTAACACAAAATTTACATGTTCCCATATCATGAGTCCCATTAATATTAGGGTCGTAAGTGCAACTCTTTTTACTGCAACCATAGAAGCAGTTGCGAATCTTTGGGGAAAGAGCCTGGAGAAACCCATCCCTCTTCAAGCTGGTCTTGACTTCAATATATTCCTTTTCACAAAATTGCTTTCTTACGTCTATATCACGTCAAAACATTGGTTCTCGAAGTATCACCAAAGTTCAGCAACGTTGAACCTGGTCATTATCTAGATGGCTGATCGCATATAATGTTGGGTATTAAGATGATGTAGTGAATAACATCTTGGAATTGAAACTAGGAGAACCGAGTTCCAATTTCAGTTCGTTATATTCACTTGCGCGTAAGTATCCTTGATAAAGATAAGAACCGACATTCTCTCCTTCACCAGCTATGGGTAAATAAGTATGGTATTGTATTCGTAAATCATTAATTGCAAATAATTCTTACAATCTAAAAATATATCCTAACTTTAAATAACCTGCTAAACATTAATAATCCATAAAAAATCAATTCAATGAATCCAAAAACCAAGATTTCCTACCGTTTCATATCAAGAAAGTTCAATTTACTCTGCTATTTAATCCATACTTTGAATAAATTAGGTTATACATTATCCACGGTAATTAAATAAAATGGAATCAAGCGTTAATTTAACTCGGTACTCCGAATTCACTTTCCCCGCGGATAACCTTTAAACTGCTTGTGCCTCCTGAGTCTGATGCAGTTAACGCAAAAATACAACTTTTCAATGTTTCAGTTTTCCACTTATCGGCATAACTTTGATATATGGCGGTCTATTTGTTTAACGAAACCTGTCCATGATATCTTTAAATAAACAGCGAGTCGTATTGATTTAATTTAAAGAATAGTTACAAAGCGCAAACAAGCGAAAAACAAGAAAACTCTACATAAACAAGACAATCGACTAAACGTCGCCTTTGTCTTTCAGTTTATCATATTTATCTAGAACAGAGAAATCCGTTCATCAATAGAGAAAGGCGAAGAAGATGAAAGCAACGTATATCACTCGTATTAATCACGCCTCGATTGAAGACGTGTCGAATTTTAAAAGGCATGCACGTATTTGCCTTTATTTTGTTCAAATGTGAAGAAGGACGATCTATATGGCGAAGTAGAATTTGTCAAAAAGGCACGTATTAAGTGAGAAATGGTTCGATGGACTGGGGTAGACATTTTTAGGTTACTAATTGGGTAACCTGACAATCTTCAGAATAATAAACAGCTGTACACGTGAAGTGTCTCCCGCTTTATGTAACGAGTACTAATTATCTTGTGTATTTTGAATACAGGGTACAAAAAAACATTGAGCACATTCGAGTGTAAAAGCAAAGTTTTAAGAAGACATTCTTGTAGAATTGTGCATGTAGATTGATTGAATCATTCATTTGTTTCATTCAAATATTTGTGGATTCTTTAAGGCCAAAAGGTATTTTGGATTGTAACAACAATTCATTTTTTGAGAGTGAATATTTCGTTAACAACTGTTTGAGAATATAAAGTTTTTACGTACAAATGATACCGTTTAAACCATAAATGGGTGGGGGTAGAGATTGATTCATAAAATTTACAGGAATAATTACGGTTAATTAAATGCAAAAAACATGACTGAAATTCGAACTCAATTTGCCAGACTATCAATTACAACAGCCGCACATCCAGTTGATTTGATTATTCTATATTTCCAATATTCATAGCTATGTGTTAGTCTCGTATGCTATTGAATAAAAATCTGTTACTTGACGAATTTTCAACAATGGGGTATTTTCCTAAAACTAACAGAAATTTTTTATGTAATGTTTCATGTGATCGTATGATTTCTTTTTTTTTCTTTGAGGACATAAATTATATAAAAATTGTCCAAGTTTTTTTTTATATAGCCGAACGTTTTCGACTTTACATTTAGTCATTTTCGAGAATGAATGTTTTTTTTGTGCATAACAGTTGGTTGGTTGTTTTGTTTTATGGCATATCAACCTCGGCGGTTCATTTATTGCCAACTATTGTTTTTTATTTATTGTTGGTAATACCTCTTTCTTTCAACAATTTATTGTTGTTTTTATATAAGTTTTTGTGTCTAGTAATACTTTTTTCTTTTCGAGTATCAAGATTCATTGGGATTTGTTTTTAAGGACAGGGTCCCCAAGTCCTACCCTGTTATTTAACCCATAACTGGAGGGAAGGGACGGATTAATACCTTTGCCAACGGTATCAGTGCTTAAGTGAATGCAGGGTATTCAACTGGAATTCGAACTCGGCCTTTCGATTTCACTTTCCGAGCCGATATCCACTGCACCACAACGCACATCCGTCACTAAACGCTTACAGCACCTGGTATTCCCAAGCGGTCACTCATCTAAGTACTGACCAGGCTCAACTTTGTTTAACTTATTGATCGAGCGAAAACCGGTGTATTCAACGTGATATGGCCGTAAGCCGCGTGTAACAGAATGTAAGGGGTGTTATGCATAATGTGGTGTAGTGGTATGTGTTATGTATCGAACACGGTAAGGATATTGCGTAGCTGCAGTTAATGTTATGGAGTGATAGGTTTTTTGTTTTTATTAATAAAGCCTCCATTATTTTTAGTCATTTTTTTGCATATGGATAATGGTATGATATTTGTGTTGTCAAGAACTATTTTCCAGATGTGTGTTTAAATGAGATGAAATTTTTATATAATTTATATCCTCAAAAGAAAGAAATCATAAGATCACATGAAAAATTACATAAAAACTTAATCACCACACTTTGTCTGTCATTTTTAAAGAAATCTGCATAAAAGAAAGATTGCTGCCCAAATATATATATATATATATATATATATATATATATATATATATATATATATATATATATGTGTGTGTGTGTGTGTGTGTACATATATATTTATATATATATATATATATATATATATATATGTGTGTGTGTGTGTGTGTGTGTGTGTGTGTGTGTGTGATAATATACTCAGTTATGATCTGATATGAAGGACAGGATGGTTAAATAAAAAGAAGACAAGAGGAAAACAATTTAACTTGTCTACGCGTTTCGTCCTGTGATGGACTTTATCAAGGTTAAAATACAAAATGAGCTTTATTCCAAATGACTTATCTATAAACAGTGTTGGCAACTATAAAAACGCACACAAATCATTCAAAAAGATTAAGAGAATATATTAGTTTTAGAACTCCTTCATGTGTAGTGCAAGGTCAGGAGATGTTAAAATGAAGAAAATTTAACCGTTTTCCTTGGACTTTTTATTGCTTATGTTACTGTTTCAGTAACATTTCTATAAGCAAAGGTGAGATTGGGAAAAAATCGGGGTGCAAATTGACATTTAGGTAGTACTGGATGGCGGCGCTCTCTAGAACTTTCCTTCTGAACAAATTGCTTACTCTTTTTATTAGTGTGGCATTTTTTAAATCGATATTGTGGTTGAATTTATTCCTGTGAATCACTAATGCATTCGTTAGATTAGTATTAGTGATGTCTCTTTTGTGTTCATATATACGTTTTTTAGATTTCTACTTGTTTCTCTGGTGTACAAGGAGGAACGATTTTGAACAATTTTTTGTGTATACCTGCTTTTTCATTATTATGATTTCGGTTATCTTATAGTTGACAATGTCCATTATAGTTTTCTAGGTAGTTGTTATATGCGTGTGTTTTTAGATGGGATAGATTCTTTTAGATATGAGTTGTGTGTTTGTGTGTTTGTGTGTGTTCGTGTGTATGTGTGTGTGTTTTGGCAGTAACTTTTCTTTTTTGTCAGTTTATGTAAATTGCAAATAATGTGTCTGTTTTATTTTCAAATTCCGTTCTTATTCACGGATAATCTTTCGTGTATTATAATTGAAAGAAATATGAAATAAGCTCTAACATTGATAGATATTTTTACTATTCATTTCATGATGTATCCAAATGCTTTCAATCTCTTTCCAAGATCATCTTCAGGGTTGTGAGTTGTAGTAATATATATTGGATTTGCAACAACTACATGAACTAGACGTCTTACATTACACATGTCTGACCATTCGTCTATTTCTAGACATCTACAGCAAAATTCCTGTCTCTTTTCACAATATAAAAATAATGATCGATAACACAACTCTCATACACCAAGAAAACAACAATACCAAACTACAGATCCTCGAGGCAATATTCATGAAAAAATACTGTAGTAATGTTGTAAAACATTTATAGAAAGAACCGTTTTCTCATGCTTTAACACGTGCATTATCATGACATTACAACATATAAAAAATCAATTTTGGATAATTTTCACTTTCTAATGAACAATAAGCAATTTGTCAACTGTTATAGTTGAATCAAGAAAAAAATTTACAAGATTTCTTGGCAACACATTTCTGCTGTTATTTTTTGTAACCGCAACTCACACTCCTGAAAATGATCTCGGAAAATAGGTTGAATGTACTTGGGTACATTGGGAAATAAATGAAAATAACATCTGTCAATGTAACAGCTCATTTCTGATATCTTTTGATTGTATTACGCGAAAGATTATCCGTGAGTATGACCTGATTTTATTAAAAATAAGCACACATAACGTTTGCAATTTATTTAATCTGATATGTTTAAAAAAAATTTACTGCACAAATACACACACACACACACACACACACACACACACACATATATATATATATATATATATTATTTAATTATTTAGTTTTTGGTCATAATTAAATTAGACTAGTAAACAAATTTATTAAAAAGTGTTCAAAACAGTTATATTGTAGAACTTTTGAATATTTTTCATTTGTAAATTACGCAGCCCAGGTTTCTACCTACCGGTGTCTTCAGGTGATTTACGATAACTATTTTTTCAATTTTTTAAGAACGCTCCCGTAACAGGAATATTTTTTATGAACGAACAATTTGTAAAATTAGGGAACTTAGAATGTTTTAATCCATGATTGTATGATCCTAATAGGTATTTTTGTTGGTATGGTTGCACTTGGTCATACAGTTGCTAAATTAAAGAACAGAAATTATATATATATATATATATATATATATATATATATATATATATATATATATATATTAGGACCTTGAATAAGTTCTGTCTGTTTTCCAAAACATGGTTTTCCTGCGTGCGTGTCGTTGAAAATGTTAATGCATCTATAAGGAAGTTCTATAAGCTAGCTTAACATTCAATCTATGGTATTTCGCTTAATTGTAAATATTTTGTTTTATATAGCATTGCATATGTCGAATGTCGTACCAATGAAAGTCTGCATGCAGGAAACTTTAGTGCACTATTTTATTCAAAAGAAATGTGCATCTGAAGCACATAGATTTATTGTTGAGACTTAGGCAACCATGCATTGTCGGAAACAAGATGTAGAGATCGGTTTAGACTCTTCAAAAATAATGATTTTGATCTTGTAGATAAAGAACGCTCTGGCGCATCAAAAGAATTGAAGATGGAGAATTGGGGGTATTATTTCATGAAGACTCAGGCGGAAGCTGAACTTGCAGAATCATTAGGAGTTGATTACACGACAGTTTCAAAACGTTTGAAAGCATTAAAAATTATTTACAAGCAAAGGCATTGCATGTCGTACTAGTTGAATCTGAGAGACGCCGAATGGCATCTTGTCACGTGTGAACAGCTGCTTCAGTGGAAGAAAAGAAAAGTTTTTTTGTATCGTATCGTGTCTGGCGATGGAAAAAAGTTACACAACGATAACCCTAAGCGTAAAAGGTTGTGGGGTAAGCTCGGCCATGCATCAGCGTTGGCGGCATAGCCAAATATCCAAAGTTCGTGACTTCTGCCCTGGATTTGTTAGGATCAGCTAAGTGTAGTTTGTTATGTGCTTCTCAAACAGTCCGAAACTATCAGACATTATTGACTACAATTGATGCGTTTGAACCGAGCATTGAAGAAAAATAGTCGCTATTCGAACAGAAGCGCAACAAAATGATTTAGCAACGCTAGGCCACATATTGCAAAATGGGTAAAAAATATATTCTTAGAAACGCTGAAAGGGAAAATCCTACTCCACCCCCTATATTCACGAGATATTACCCCTTCCGATTATTATTTGTTACAATTAACTGCTCATAGCCTGAATGAGAAGCACTTTCATAGTTATGAAGATGCCAAAAGATAGGCTGACTTGTGGTTACCCTAAAAAGACGAGTTGTTTTCCGACTTGGAATCCAAATGCTGACAGAAAGATTGAAAAATAATAGGGGTTAGCAGTGAACATGGGTCTTACTAATTTTTATCAATAAAACATTGCTTTTCATGAAAGTCAGCGAGGACTTACTCAAGGTCCTAATACATTCGATAATTTTTATGGATATTAAAATGTTCTTTTACTATATATATATATATATATATATATATATATATATATATATATATATATATATATATAGATATATTGAAGCTGAGGCTGATTCCTTTCTATCAGTTTTAAACCAATTACATCCGTCTTTGAAATTTGCTGTGGAAAAGAAATCCGATTGCTGTTTGCCGTTTCTCGATGTATGTGTGCATCGGACTCCTTTTGAATTTCATACTTCATCAAACCTATGTTATCCGGTTTGTATACGCGTTGGGACTTTTTTTGGGTCCCAGAAAGCAAAAACTTAATCTTCTTAAGAGGCACGGATTTGCTCTTATGATTTGCAAGAAAAGATTTTTGGCTGCTGAATTAGATTTTCTCCGCACCACTTGTCTGTAAAACGGATAGCCTTATAATCTTGTGAATAGTGTTATGCGTGACAAAATTAATAATTTCTCTAAGGATAAGTCACTTATAGTGGATAAGTATCCTGTATATTTACAGTTTTCTATATTGGTTCGCGGGTTGAGCATATTGCTAGGCGAATTTCTTCTGTAGTTCGCTCTTCTTATTTTTCTGCCCAAATTAGAATTCATTTTGGTACTCATTCCGTTTCATCTGATTTATATGTTTAATTGTTGTTGCGGTAGCAACTACATAGGAAGGACCTCGCAGCGCTGTGACTGTAGGATTAAGCAGCCTGTCCCATCTAGAATTCTTAATCCGGGTGTCCGTATGAGCCAGCTAGTGAATACATCCGCGTCAACTATTACTCAACATTTTATAAGTAGCAGAGATTGTGTGACTGACTTTAGTGCGAACCGGTTTTCTGTTCTGTCAGGTTCGCACTCGTTATTTCATTTGCAGGCATTAGAGCCACTGCATATTAGGTTCAGGAGGCCGACTCTCTGAGTCATGAGTTATCTTCCTCTAACCCTCTTAGTTACTTGTTTACCACTGCATTAGCCTGGTACTGAACTCGCAAGACCTTGGGTCAAGTTACAGGAACTAATCAACGTCTATATCTACTGGAACATGTGTCATGAGTAACAAAAGAGTTCTACGCCAGGAATGAGAATGATATAACCCAGTGATTATAATAAAGGGTTTGCTTCGAAATTCCTAGCACCTGAAGAAGGCCTGAGCGTACAACGACCGAAACGTCGTACAAATGGCAACAAAGATGATGACAATAGTTCGAATAATGTAAATAGTTTAAATACTACCTAATCTCAGAAATATATACGGATAGAAATAACTAAAAAACTTGAAAAATTAATATGAAAAAGAACAAGGATCAATAAAAATAGTAGATTTAGCCAATATTCGAAGAGAATATATGAAACGTAATAGAGAGCTAAAACATGGATATTAGGAAAACAAACAAAAACTCCCAATTATGCATGAAAACAACAAATATTTTCGTCTTTTAATTGCATTTTTATTGTTTTCAAATTATGTAAGGAGAATTCAGATTCTGATATCAACGTTTACGTTCAGTTCATATTTTGAAGGGCATGAATTAATTTCTGCTGTCTCTCTCACTTCCTCTCCTTTCATCTTTATCTGTCCCTCTCTCTTGCTCCCTCCCCCTCTCTCTTTCTAACCGTAACTGGCAGCCAGTATGAGAGAAGGAATACTCTGAATTCTAAACCGTGGTGAAGGTAATTTAAGATTACTTTACAATATTTCCAAAGAAATCGTAGCAATCCATGTCTAATAAGGAAAAGAAATACATTGAAAATCATGGGCGCCAACGTCCTGAAAAAACGTTTTGAAGTATTCTGCGAATGATATGATACAATGCTTAAAACGTTTTTCAAAATAGTGTTGATGGCTGACTTCTTCTGTTTTAAAACTTTATTAACCACATCTAAATGTTATGTAATTCCTGGCGTTATTTTAAAAAGAAAATCATCAACTTTACACCACGTGTCGAGCACTAATGTAAATATGCAACTTCCCGAATGTTATTAACAGTTTTAAGAGCTTCGATGGCTTCTCTTCAATAATGTCTGATAACTGCCAGAAAGTCAAATCTTGAACCGCTATTATAAATATTTAGACACAATTTACAGCCGAAGAGTTTTTATTTGGTGCATACTACTAGCAATAATTATTAAGCCACCCCAGTATTTTGAAATGAATGATGTATTTCATACTAACTTTTAGTATTTATTGCCAAGTACATAAATGTAAATGAAAATAGAATAGTTCTTGTGTTAATACTACACAATAACATGTGCATCAAATGAATTTATAAATATTTAATTAATTACCTATATTGCAGTTTCATCGTTGAAAGAATAAAGAAAATTTAGTGTCATTCGGACAAGTTCATATTTACTTCCTTGCCTTGTAAAATTTTGTAAAGTAATAATATCAAAAGAACCATTCTATTTTTATGTAGAATTATCCACTCGACAATAAATACTAAAAATAGTCTGAAATACATCATTTTCTTTAAAAAACTGGGTGGCCTAATAATTATGGCTGGTAGTGTACACAATATTATTTATAACACAGTTATAGCTAAAGTTATGCGAAGGATAAGAGATAAACTTTGGAGTCAGTTAAGTGCCATATGTGTAACCCTCTTTCGAGACATGACTGACCGAGCAGAAAATTTTCCCGTAGTAGTTTGCCATTACTTTCTGCGGTAGACTGGTTTATACCCAAGAATGTAAAGCCCAATCTGTCCTGCCATAGATGAATGGAAAAGAGACAAAGTAATACTTTGCCAAGGGTATTTGCGCGTAAGTAAATACGGCGATTTCTCGTTCTGAGTCGATATCCACTACACCACAATGCCCAACATTGTAGTCTAGGCCAATATATAATATATAATAATATCGATAATATAATGAAATAATAATCTTTTGAATTTAACTTGAAAAAATCTTAGAGTAAAGGCATGTAAAAACTGAAATTTTTTTGGTCACGACTTAAAATATATGCATAATAATATTGAAAATATAGTGAAATCATAATCTTAAGGATTTCACTTGAAATAATTTTTAAAGTAAAGGTCTATATAAATGAAAATATTTTTGATGTACACTTATATATAATAATGGAATGAATGATATAGTCGAGTGATAGGTATTTGTATGTGTGCATATTAAATAAAATTTATATTAAATTTATGTAAAAATAGTTGTTATATATTATTATATGATAATGTAAATAGTACAGTGAGATATGGTGAAAAGCACAAGTATAATAAACTTTAAGAAAAAAGGGCTCTAAAAATTAAGTTTTTTTATATGCAATACTAGCAGTGTAGCCCGGCGTTGTTCGGGTGTAATGAAAGCTTTAAAACTAATCCATGGTCCTGGAGCTCAGACACTTTGGAGGTTGGCACGAAAGACTAAAATGCAATAGTTGTTTCCAGTTAAAGCGAAACTGTAGACTGAAAGAAAGATGAATGGATGTAAGTCAAATTTTGATTTCCTGGTATCGATATCAAATAAGATTTTTCGTCGTAAACTGAATTTTGAAGGCTAAATAAGTCCTCTGAGTAAATGGTGTCATGGCTGAGACTAAGAACTACAATTATAGCTATTTAAAGCCAAACCCGAAGAAAAAACTAAAATAAAAAGGGCTGAAAAAATACAGACATACAGACAGATAAACAGACACATACACAAACAACTTGCCTTATATATATATATATATATATATATATATATATATATATATATTATCGATTTTCTGCACTATTGTAAGAACTGCAACATTGAAACTTCTGAATATCGTTTCTTATGTCTTTGTCTATGAGTGTATCAAATTTGATTAAAATCGAACCACACCTATAACCCATTTTTTTCGATTATCGATTTTCGATATTTATCGGGGGTACCTCGACACAAATCTTACCTAAGAACACTCACAGACGCTTATAGTACAACTGTGTAAATTTTCAAGAAAATCAGTTCAGCCATTTCGGAGTCTATAGATAACGGATACACACACAGACACACACATAGACAAAGTTCCATTTATAAATAAGTTTAGATACAATAAAATATTAATAGTATAACAGAAACGTTGTCGTCAAAATAGTCTAAAGAATAGCATATGAAATAAACATTTTTTATCATTTCACCCCAAGTAAAGATGAACCGCCACAATGGCTCATGGGTTTACAGTGAGACGAAAGAGGAGTACAGGGAGTATTGAAGAAAGGATAAACGATGAACAAAATTTAAGAAGATAAAAGAAGACAATTGACATTGTATTTAATTTTTTGGTGATTGTAGCTATCAATGAAGCAAGTAAAGTGGAGGGATTTTGAACTCGCTCAATATTTTCGTGAAATGGCAAAATTATAGAGAAATGAATTACGATCGAATTCACTGTACTACAGACTTGTAAAATTGCTAATAGGTATCATCGGATGAGGTGGCTTGAAAAATATTTAATCTTCCTGAAAATATGAAAAGAAATACCTTTTAACATGGTGAATTAGAGTTGCTGGCCGTGAAGGTAATTCTATTTATTTACAAACCCAGCAGGGTGAATACGAAGCAGTGTTGGGTTGATCATGGGCCTCAGACGCTTATGCTGATTTTCTAAGCGCAGCACATGACCAAATGTATGGGGCACCCAGTGAACTCACTACTCATTTGCAATGATTCTAAGAAGACACGCTTGCTAACCATTTCACCAGGACTAGGTGCCCGCCCCAAACGATGATGTGGGGTTAGAAGAAAAAGACACTGCTTCATGACAGTTAATTCTACTCCAGATGCCATGGTATACCTCAATAGTACTCCGCTAGAGACAGATCTTCTTTGAGGAGAAAGATTTCATTTTCATTTTGCCCGAAGTCAGCGGAAACGCTCTGCGTAGATTCTTGGATTAAAAAAATATTCAGTATCTCTGTATCTCATTATTGTATTGAATGGAACAGCAATATTAATAATTTGACAATTACAACTTCCCATATCTATTACAATATGGTCGGGCTTTCCTGCCTCAATAGCACGATCTGCTTGAACTGAAAAATAACATATCTTTTAACTGTTAATTTCTATCACCGTCTTTTGTTAATCTATGGCCACCTTCAAAATTAGATGCGTTAAACAGATTATAACTTTCCATTTTTTTTAATCATATCACTCCATTTAAGTAAGCAAAGTTACAAGAATAGTTAGGCTTAAAGTAAACAACATTTAATATTTGGTGAATAACCCTTGAATGCAATAACGGCACCATTCTTCATTTGGTATATTCTACAGAATTTAACGCAGCCTGTTTCAGTTCTTGTCTGTTATATTTGAATTCTTTCTTCAGTCTCCTCTTCTTCTTCTATGTGCCCTGTCCATTCAGGACGTAGGCGATCATGGCTTTCCACGTTTCCCTGTCCCTGGTGGCTCTGAGCAGGCCTTCCCCTGTTACACCGTGCAATCCTCGTTCTTTCATCCACCTGATTGGGTCCTTCGAATATGTTATTCGTTGCTTTCACCTGTCTCTTTTCCCTCTCTTTGGCCTGTTAGTATCAGGTTCTCCAGGACCTCCTTCCTCATTGCATGTCCCAGGAACTTCAGCTGTCTCTTCCTGATGCTCAGTATTAATTCCATTTTTGTTTTCATCATTTCCAAGACCTCATCATTGCTCACATGCTCGATCCATGAGATTTGTATCATCCTTCTGTAGAACCACATTTCAGTTGCTTCAAGTTTTTCCTTCATCTTTGATGGTATTGTCCAGCATTCACTGCCATATTTGAAAGACAGACAGCACGTAGCAATCCAGTACTTTCTTCCTAGTTTCTAGCGAAATTGTCCTGTTTCTTAATACCTTACTCAACTTCTGGAATGCTTCCTTCGCCATGCCAATTCGCCTTCGGATCTCTGTGTCGCATTTTCCGTCTTCTGTTATAACGCTTCCCAGGTATTTAAATTTTTGTACCTGCTTGATTCTGGTATACCCGACCTGTATTTGGCATTTTGGGCTGCCCTTTTTACTGATGATCATGCATTCAGCTTTCGTGTAGTTTATTTCTAGTCCTATTTTGTTACTTTCTTCTGCTACCTTCTGTAAGAGGTCTTTTAGTTTCCTTTCTGTGTCTGATATCTGCACTGTATCATCTGCTTGTCTTAGGTTGTTTAAATTGTGGCCTCCGATTACGAATCCAGGCATAACTTCTAGGGTCGTCAAAATATTCTCGTTGTACAGATTGAACAGATCCGGTGAAAAGACACATCCTTGTCTTACGCCCCTTTCTATCTTTGTATATCTACTCAATTCATTACCTGTCCGTACGGTTTGCTGCCAGTAAAGATTCTTTATTAATCTCAAGTCTTTTCCAAATATGTCCAGGCTACAAAGCATCTCCATCAGTTCTTTGTGACGTATTTTTTCAAACGCTTTCGCATAATCAATAAAGCACAAGTATAAGTCCTTCTTCATTTGTATTGCCCTTTCGGAGAGCATCCTAATCATAAATATGGCATTCCTTGTTCTCGTGTCTTTAACGAAATCCACACTGTTCTTGTTCTATCTCCGGCCTGATCCTGCTTCTCGCTCTATGTTGATGAAATTCATGCTTCATTGGGTGGATGACTTGGTCAGTCTGAAACTGATACCTTTTTGTCTTCTCATCAAGTCTTTTGTCAGTATGTTTTGGATCATTTTCCTGCTGCATGATAATCTTACTCCCGATTAGTTTAGGTGCATTTCTCTGTAAATCGATAGACAAAATATTTCTGTAGGCTTCTGAATTTATTCTACTGCTACCATTATGAGTTACACCATCAATAAATATGAATAAGCCTGTTTCAGAAGCATTCATGCAATCCTAGGCATGCTTCACTGATAAACTTGTATGCTTTGGATCATGAGCAGACCTTTTCTTTCTCCACAGTTCGGCCTTTTCACCACGTTGTTAAGATTAATCTTGGTCTTATCAGTCCAATAAATCACTATTTCTGAACTTTGTCGCTCATCTCTGTATTTCCAATCTGGCATTCCAATTCTTACTGCTCACAAGTGGTTGCCTCTATATCTCTGCTCTCGAATTTTCCTTCAAACGGTGGATCGGGAAACATTCACCCCCCCCCCCACCTGTGGAGGTTGTTGGTGACGTCACTGACTGTTGTTTGGGGTTTTTTCTTCACAGCTCCCACAATGTTTCTACTGTTGTTTTCTATGTTTTTCTATGACCGACATGCTCTATGTCTGTTGCTGAATACACTATTTGTTTTTTTTCTTTTCCAAGACGTTTCAAATTATTGTGTTGTCTAATGTTTGTCCAATGGCTCAGATTGATTGCCCTTCTTTACTCAGCTTTAATATGTCTTACTGTACTCATATAGACAGCTCTCTGTTCTTCATGTTGGTTTATCCTTTATAACAAGCAATTAAGACTTTTCAGGTGAAAGGCGAGTCTAAAAACATGAGTAGTCATTCAAAGCGGTTTTAAGAATAAACAATCAATCTAAAATGCAAAACTTGGTTCAGAAGAAACACCCTTTACTCACGTATTCCAATAGTTTTGCTCACTTAAAAATGAGTCGTTACTGTGATATGCCTTGAGATGATTCAGTCAGTTAAGTGTCATACGTGATACACGCTTTGGGCGATCATGTCTCGAAAGAGACATGAGTGACCGAGCAGAAGATTATCCCGCGGTAGGTTGCCATTGCTTTCTGCGGTAGACTGGTTTCCATCAAAGTCTTTAGAACCCAATTTGTCCTATTACTTAACCCATAATTCGAGGGAAGAGACGGATCAATATCTTTCCCAAGGGTATTTGCGCGTAAGTGAATACACGGAATTCAACTGGAATTCGAACTCAGCTCCCCGATTTGTCGTTCTGAGTTGATCTAAATATAAGTACCAGAAAATAAACACTGAAATTCTGAACACTTTTCACATATTTAGCTTCTGATGATAAATCTAAATGTTTTCAGGGAACAAAAAAAAACGAATTGATCATGCCATTCTAGTGCTTTTAGAGTGTACTGTACATTACATTTCTCTTTTATGCTGAAGCATATGTCTGCTCTTTATCTCAGTGGATTCTCTTATCAATCCAAACGTCTATTTGCTTATTCTCTTTCTGTGACAACTTCACCAAGTAGGTAGTTAACCGACACACCAGCTTGACTCCTTATCTTGAATTTGCTCCTTGAGATATTTTTTCTTGTATTGGCCTTGATTGAATGCTTTTTGATGGCCTGCTTCATTATTACAAATATAAGTGACTCTATTCCTCTGCTTATAAAATCATCTTTCACACAAATCCACCACTCAGGCACAGGCCCATCAATTGTCTACTTCTACTGAAAGAACTGCTCACGAAGTTTTCTTGTTTCAGGTTATTATTATTATTATTATTATTATTATTATTATTATTATTATTGTTGTTGTTGTTGTTGTTGTTGTTGTTGTTTCTGTCTTAGTTGAGTGAGAAAACTATATGTTAACAAATGACATTTAACGAGGAATATACAAAGCCCGAAGACATTCAGTTTTACAAAGATATGTCAGGCACATGCAGTACTAACAAATGTGCAGTACTGCGTGTGCCTGACATATCACCAAATGTGGTGACAGTTGCAGTGGATATCAGCTCGGAACGAGAAATTGGAGAACCGAATTCGAAATCCAGTTCAATTCATTGCATTCACTTACGTGCAAAAAACCTTGGAAAAATATTAATCCGTCGCTTTTCCTTCCTTAAATAACACGATAGATTAGATTCTGGTTGGCTTGGTTGGCTACCTGTCTACCGCAGAAAGTAATGGCAACCTACTGTAAGAAAATCCTCTGCACAAGTCAGTCATGTTTCTTTCAAGATGTGATCGCCCAAGCGTGTATCCCGTATCGCACTTAACTGACTAATGTTGACAGATCTTGATTAAAACAGCACCAATTTTTTCTTCAGCTCAGATATTCAAATCTGCTCAGAGAATCACCGATTGAATGTTTTCCCATCTATATGGCTCCCAAGACACCTAGCCTAACACCTTTAAATTCTGAATTGATAACGTACACAGTGTATGCTTATGTATTGTACCTTGAGTAATTGTCCTTTATAGCAAGAGTAAAACAGCTTACACCAACAATGTATGCATGTGTGTGTGTGTGCGTGCGCGCGCGTCGCGTGTGTATGTGTCTGTCACGACAGACGCAGACATATATATATATATATATATATATATATATATATATATATATTACATGTATATATATATATATATGTCTGCGTCTGTCGGGACGACATATTTTCCCCCACTTCCACAAAAATACACGAATATAACCAATTTTTTTAAAAAATTAATCAGTTTGTCTGACGATCGCAAAAGCGTGAAACCCAGGGTTACAAACTGACACCTATCTCTATGAATATTTATATATTATATATTTGCATGCAAACTCTTATACAGACAGTGTGTGATGGACACAGAATCAACCAATCTTCTCATAATATAGATCATTAATATAATAATCATTCAAATGTTCATATACTATGCATATTTGCTAGTCTGGGACAACTGTAGCAAATCTTGAATATCTGATAAACTCTCAATTTAAGCACTCCATCACAATGATGGCTTCAAGACGCAAAAAGAGAAAGTTTTAGGGGTCTTAGATTCTAGTCTGTGAAGTGTATTTTGCGCTAACAATTTCGCTAGTTTGCAATTCTTTACAAGCTTCTGAATGTGCCTAAGAAAACAACATTGATGAATATAGTAGACGCAGCATCGTCTCAGCAAGCATCTTCAGCGAAGGTGGGATTTAAAGGATTATTGCCGATTAATCTGGACTGAAGTTAATCTGATCGCCATGTTTTCTAATCACCATATTTTCTCGGTATACATCTTAGACAGAGCTGAAGTTGTTGCACGTTATACATAAAGTACAGAATCATAGAGAGAGAGAGAGAGAGAGAGAGAGAGATATTCTGGGAAAATGATAGGTGCTATGCGAAGAACGTTTCGATAGATTTGGTCTCAACAGAAATATTTCTGGAAATAATCTGAATCGCACATGATTATGAGACGATACTCTTTAAGAAAACGATTGCATTTTTTTCAAAATATTCAACGAATTTATTCAACAGAAATGCGACTTTAAAGAGTTTAAATTACATTTATTTCGATAAAATGTCTATAGAAACTTAATGGCAAACAAATACAAAAACAGTATCCAAAACAAACCCACACATATTTCACGGTTGACGCAATACAGAACAGTTTAAAAATGTGTTTTCTTTTTAAACACTGGTATTTATTAAAATAGCAGCTGCAGGAATATATATATATTGTTTTGAATAGGTAGAAAAACATTTTAATCTTATTTTCATAAACCTTAGGATCCTTCCGGCCAACACTTCTTCGGAGGGTGCTTTTGGCAAGGTTAATTAACAATAGACAGAAAATTAACCTTGGAGACAAACTGTAAGAGAATGGCAAGTTTGGAACACAATTAAAAATAATGTATTGTAAAATGAATTTAAGAATAAAGGAAAATAGACACCAATAGAAAATAAAAGTGAAAAAATATTAATCTCTACATTCCTATCAGTCTTTCTGTCTATCTATCTCTAGATAGATAGATAGATAGATAGGTAGATAGATAGATAGATAGATAGATAGATAGATAGATAGATAGATGTGTGTGTGTGCGCGTGTGAGTGTGAGAGAGATAGAGATATTGAACCAAAATATTCTTGTGTGCAATATATGAGAGTCTCTCTCTCTCTCTCTCTCTCTCCTGTGGGGTCAGTGTTCTTATATCTTTCAATCGATTTCTTCCAACACCTGCTCATCACGCGTTTACGTATCGAGGTATCGACTGAGGTCTTGTGGGTCGGCCATTTGAATTTGGTAACCTAGTATTAATCAGACTAGTCAACCCTGCACTTGACTTTTCTGAATTACAAAGTGTGTTCTTGCATGTATCTGTGGAGAGACACATGATGCTCAAATTTTATTATCTAAGTAACAATTTGTGTAAATTAAAACAGTAAACAAAAATAGAATATTTCATGGGCGACAGCCTAATAGACATATGGACTGATAAAAAGATAATTATTGGTTACGAATATGGGAAACACAAGGTGGGCTTTTTAGTTCGGCTAAGGTCTTACATTTTCTTGCGTAGATGGGACACCACTGGGTGTCCTTTGCAGTCGTTAATGTATAAATTCTGCATCAGGTGTACTGAATAATTTTCTCATGCGTATATCTTCTTTGATGACTTTTATGTCTGACCTATTTAGACAGGTGCAATCACATTCATTATGTATCAGGTCAAATTCCGGATTAACATTTTCAGGGAAATTAACATCAAAACCCCTTACAAACAACTTTCCATGTACATAGACAAATACATGTCATATCTGGTCATGCGCCCCTGCTGTTCATCTCAGTGTTCTCGACAGGCTCCAAAGAATAATCTGTAATGTGATTGGTCTCGACCTGGCAGCTCGACTCGAGCCACTTTCTCGTCGTCGGAATGTAGCTTCCCTCTGCCTCTTCTATAAAAATATTTATGGTTTTTGCACTGACGAACTTAGGTCACTGGTGTCCCCTGTACAAGAATTTACTAGATGAATAAAAAAGGCAACAAGGTCCCACCCTTTTACAGATATATCAACCAAATGTTTGTAGCAATTATACTCCATCAGCTTGTTTTATCGCACTTCCCGCCTGTGGAACTCCCTTCCATTTACTTACTTTCCTTACGGCTACAAACTCTAGTAATTTAAATGCAAAGTCAATTCCCCTCTCTTATCCACTTAACTCCAGCCATTTCTATACCACCCCGTGAATCTTCTTTTTTTTCTTACTCTCTACCTTCGCAACTGACTTCAGTCCTTTGTTCACATCCTTCTCTTGCCCTTTCACATTCATCCCCTGCAGCTCTTCTCCTGCCTAAAACTTTAAGTCTCTTATGTAGCCCCCGGCACATCAGTGACGGTACCGCCTTCTTTGGAATGAAATGATTAAAAAAGAAAAATGAATACAGTGTTCAAAGGGTATATTATCGCTATTTTATATTTTAAATTTAGCGCCCGCGCTTTGTTTTGGTTTTGGTTTAATCTAGTGCAAAGAATGGTAGGGTCAGTTGGGCAGCATCTGTGCAAAAATAAAAAAAACAATCATGGCTCAATTCACTCAGGCACAGATTCGGAAACGGCATGTTGTACTACTTCGCTCTGACGTCGGAAGCTCCAGTATTAATATTTAGAGTGTTTTGCTGTTTAGCTGATGAGAGCTCAGAACATTCGGAAAAGGTTTGGATGATATATCCAGTCACCATCAAGGTGTTTGGAGCGATTACTAGTGATGGCGACGTAATGCCACCAATCCCTGTTTCACAAGACCTCACCGTCAACATGGATAACTAAAATCAAGTGCCTTGTAGAGGTTTTGCTGCCTTGTGTCATGAGCATGTCTGTTGCAATACCTTATATCTGAAAACAGTATTCTATACAATGCCATACAAGCAGAATCCGGTCATGGATGTCAGACAATTTTTGCCACCACAGCACCCCTTATATTTGCCAAATCGAGATTACAATCTGGGTATTGTGCTATATATATATATATATATATATATATATATATATATATAGAGAGAGAGAGAGAGAGACAGTATATATATATAATATATATATATTTGTATATATACATATATATATATAGAGAGAGAGAGACAGTATATATATATATATATATATATATATATATATATATATAAGTGTATTATGATATTGGAGGAATGAATGTGCGGTATTAATCCTTTTCCTCATGTTTTGAAGATGTACAGTACATACACTATCGGCTATAATTATTAGGCCAACCCAGTTTTTTTTTAATTATGTATTTCATACAATTTTTAGTATTTATTGCCAAGTGAATAACTCTAAATGAAAATACAATGGTTTTTTTGCTATTATTATTTTGCAAAATGTTACAAGGCAGCCAGGTAGCTTTTGCTTTGGTCAATCAATAATAAGAGACTAGCAAGAGGAAGAGAGCATAATAAATGAGCACCAAAGCAGTTCATTTGATGCACATGTTATGATGCCGTATCAATACAAAATATCCTATTTTCATTTAGAATTTTCTACTAGTATAAAATTTATCATTTTTTTTTAATCTGAGATGTCCTCATAATTATGGCCGGTAGTGTACGACCAACTACCTCACATTCATGAATTTTGATAAACCTTTGAGTATATTGCTTTTGTATATGAACACGTTCCACAAAACAAGTCCGTTTGAGGCTGAAACGCTAAGCGTAGTTTTCTTTTTTATGTTTTTATACATATAATAAAGAGGATGGCAACCCATGAAGACGGAAAGGGTGTCGAAAAGATTTTTCAAATTAATATTAATTATCAATTAGATAGATTTAGAGAACTCAATGGGTATTATCCAGTGCAAAAATATTGAGAAAATAACTCAACATATCATTAAATGTTTATAAATTTAGAATTTATTTCGGTAATCTAAAGAAAAATCCTTACAATTGTCTCTTTCAGCCCTTTAATGAATAAATAAATGTAAATTTCACACAGAATATTTTGCAAATATATATATATATATATATATATATATATATATATATATTACGGAAATTAACGAAGATTAACAAAACTTCGTTAATTTCGTTTGTTTATAACCAAGTTTCGTTAATCTTCGTTAATTTTTGTAATATATATATATATATATATATATATATATAATAAAAAAATTGACTCTGTACGTATTCAAATCTTAAAATGTTACACAAGTAATTTTTAAGAACCACGAATAACCGGCAGAATCTAACTCCGTTATCGCCCTCAGCTATAAAGCTTTGGACAACGAGGGGAAAAAAAAGAAAACTGCGGAGCACCGACAATACATACAGCACTTCGCAGCAAAGAAAAAAAACCCTCAAACGGAACAAACCACAAAGAAAGAAAAGTGCTCGATACTAAACTAACCTAAAAGGATTAACTAAGAGGCAGTTACGCAGAGCAAAAACACACGAGAAAAAATCGCAAGATCGCCAAGACCTACCGCGGTTTCGCACAACGGCTCGTCAGAGCAAAGGCAGACCAAGGACTAATCAAATAAATAGACATCAATTAAAGACTAACCCATTTGGGGAAGGGGGTGTTCGAAGGAAGAAAAAAAAAATTGGGTGGGGGTCACATTAAGGTCCGGTACACTAAGCAAGAAATAAATATATTGAAAAAATAGCACTTTGTAAATGTATCACAATTATCCATCACAATTTTCTATATGATATCCAACCCTGTATTGAAGAACATCTGATTAATATAATTATTTGTTGTATTTTTTATAACAGCAATAGAATTTATGGAAACGAAATAGGATCATTTTGTCACATTAACGCTTGCATTTTTCATATTTTCTCTTTCATTATGTATTCTTGTCAATGCATCAAATTTAATTGAACTGGTGCCAATGATATTTCAGCTTCTATAACACGAGAAAACGCAATAGCATTAATTTTTATTAACAAGTTAAAATAATTGTCGGTTTTGTCGCATTTTATAAATAAAATATTGACAAAATTCGCAATTGTACTTTCTGAATATTTTATAAATTAGCTTATTTTATTCATAGTTACGATAATAAGCTAAGTATTGTACTTCTTCTCAAGTGTGGAATGTCTACTTAGAATCGATTGTAATAATGGTTTTCAAGATTTCACTTATAGTCGAGTATCAATTGAGTTTCAATCTGTCTTGAACCACGGCCTGGCCTTAGAGATAAGCATGTAATGAAGTTTCACATATGGTGTGAATTGAACATTACGAAGTATGTGAGATATGCATGTGAAGGAGCATCATGTCAAGTTCAAACTGACTTGAGCCTTCATCTGATCTTCTAGATAAACATGTAATAGCACATCAGTCATTTTCACAAAGTGAACGATACTTCACCCGGTCTTCGAGATAAGCATTCATTGAAATATTATGTCAAGTTCGAAATGAACTTCACCTGGTCCTCGAGATTAGCATATTGTCATGCCTGCATCACCCATGCAAAAGAATGAACTCTTCCAACCAGTACATATGCCTCCCCTCACAAGAGATAGAGTGAGTAGCTTGGGAATAGCCAGTAGATAGCCAACCCTCTTACCGTAACGACCATCACGAGTGCCAGTTCGTGTATCGAATTATAATACCACACACTAACCCGTAGTATCGTTCTACTAACAAAGGTCCAAGTGTTGTAATTTGCCGCGTTTAATATATATTCGGTATTTCCTATTTGGGTTGTTTTGTGTTATTCTTGCTAGACCTTTTACCGTGTCCATGACACATATATTGGACCATCATGTATGGTTCGCTATGACTTTAACCTTTCCCTCATCTTTGAGATATACATCATATAAGGTTCCAACTGATTGAGCATTCATCTTCTCTTCGAGATACGCTTGTAATTGATACTCCAGTAAAATTCAAAAATTACTTTGGCATTTGAGATACATATGTAAAGGAGCCTCAGTAATTTCCGAGATGTTACTTAGCTTAAAGTTTTGGACTCTCCCTCAGTGGCTCGTTTGCCATAACTTTAACATTGTCCTTTTTTTCAGGTTTCATTTTCTGTAGGGTAACCAGTATCATTCGAAATAACTTGAAATATAACTAACTGCATTACATCTAAGAATGTGCCTTACCAACTCTATTTCATTATTATCTGCCGACTTTATTATTATTGGTTTTCCAATCTAACTCGTTAACAGTAATCCCACGCCGAGCCAACCTGTTACTTACTAACAGCATAATTTCGGTGCAAAACCAAGTGTATGGGACACGCGGTGAAGACTGAAATTTTTACAAAGTTGTCATAGTCAACGTTGATAATACGTTAAACATTCACACACACTTCGGTATCTTATTTGCGCCTACATTCCTTTTATTAGTTAATTTTTTCATAAGCCTGTAGGTGATGAAGTTTACTAAATATTACGAAAACTATTTTGGAAATTATTACTCCTTAAAGTCATTAGTTATAACATTGTCTTGCATAAGGCTACCGCAATAAGCCAGTGGATAAGTGGATATTATCCAGGGTCATATGATATATATAAAGGAAAACTCAACTTTTAAAGTGGTTATAAATTATAATTTATTTCTGTTCACTTATTAGTCCATTTCTTTAGACCACTCTATATTCGATTCATTCCGTACAAATATTTTTTCCAGAATAAACATTTTTTTAAAACTAAATAGTAATCACGTAACATGATCGAGAAGAGTAACTTTAGCCTTATCTCGGGTAAGAATCATTCTAGCTAGGGGAGAAGAACGTTCATTAGGCAGAAAGTGTGACCATTAAAACATTACGTACTCACTCACAAGCACATGAATACGTATACACATATAGTTCCACGTATGAATATACTAATGCATACATACGTATATCCACATACACATATGTACATACAAATGTGTCCATGTGTACACCTATATATACACACATACGCACATCCATCTATATCAACATATGACTATTGTGTTCGCACACTCGCAAACATTTTTATGAAAACTTATAAACATATAATTAATACTAATACATACTTACGCAAGAATACTAACAAACCTCACATATGCTCAAAAAATGCATATATTTACATATTTATACACACAAATACTTACACATATTACGTATACACACTCATATTCACATACGCATATGTCCATACTAACACATATGTACATACAAATGCATCTATGCGTAGGCCTGTTTATACAGACATGCGGACATTCACCTATATCCACATATATTGTGTTCGCACAATCAAAAACTGTTTTATCTAGGGTAAGAATCATTCTAGCTAGGGGAGCTTCACATACATATTTAAGACGACCAGACTTATACACGTATAATAAACAGTAACACATATTTGTGCAAGTATACTAACAAACCTCGCACATACTCAGAAAATACGCATATATTTACATATTTACACATATACCCGCACACACGCACATGTATATCTGCATACATATACACACTCCAGTTTGTATATACATATATAAATAAAATACACAAAATCTTCTACGTATACATATAAATTTCTTATCTCTGCACAATCTCACCTTTCTATATCCTTGTTCTTGCTTATAAATACCAAACTTATAAGTGTATATACAAGACTACTGCTATCATATATATACATAAGTATCCACTTTTACAAACCAAACGAAGGAGCCAACTCCAAATTGCATACATCATAAAAATAGTTACATACATATACCGGCATATATAATTTGGATTTTGATATCAACGTGCACATAAATGAGTATAATGGTTAATAAAAGAGGGTACAATCAATTATCCCCTTAATACAAAATTAGCACCAACATACGTAGAACTGGGTGCCCCCATATACACAAAAAACATATATATAATTAGGTACACCCATATACATGAAACATAGAGACTACGGCTATATCGTGTTGAATGGACCGGTTCTCGTCCATCACCGAAGTTAAGCAACATCGAGCCTGGTCAGTACTTAAATGGTGACTATTTGGGAATACCAGGTGCTGTAAATGTAACGACTAAGAATGGTCCACCGGTCCTCCAGGTTTGGGGGTTGGGTGCAGGGTTAACAACTCTGATACTTAAAAAACAGTTTCTTTACAGAAACAGCAACAAAAAGTTTCTGCCCTATGCACCATTGGGTGTGATGGATAAATGATGATGATATACATGAAACATACATATAACTATGTGCATGCATATATACGAAATAAACCACATATAACCTTATAACTAGGTGCACCCGTATACATGTAAAGCATTTATATTAAGATACATCTATAATCACATAATGTGAAGCAACATAAATAGGGAAACCAAGAAAATAACTAAGGAACTAAAAATAAATGAAACGATAACAATTTTACATAAACAACAGGCATTCATCAAAATTAAAGACCACAAAGACAATTTCATTAACAACCCAAAATATAGATTATTACGTCCTTAAAAAAACTAAATATTTAGAATTAGAAAATTATCCTAGAAAGAGATTCCACATTAACCAATAATGTCTTAGGCATGAACCAATGGAACAACTGCGCCGAAACAATTGATTGATCCAAAAAAATAAAAAATACAAGTCAATACACTTTTATCCAGTTCGATATTTTTGACATCTGCCCATCTATATCTGAAAAACTTTTAACCACATTTGGCCAAACATTAATGCCCCATTAGCAACCAAGACATCAACAACATCAAACAGGCTCAGAAATCTATTTTATTTTATGATGAATGCCTGTGGATTAGAAAAAACACCCCAGATTTCTGCATCTCTATGGGGGTGTATGATTCTGTAGAGGCCTGCAGCTTGGTAGGGTTCTTTTTGCTCTGATATCTTAGAAACATTTTAGAGTTATGTAACACCGAAATTTACCGAGATTGATAATCTACCGCAAAATCTTTCCCTAAATAAAAGGATTTACTCAAAATGAATTTTAAAAAGGTTTTCAAAGACCATGATTTTAACATTATCAACTTAACTAATGCTAAAGTCGTAAATTGCTTAGATGTTACCTTCGAGCTGAGCAATGGCCTGTACAAACCATCTACTAAGAACTCACACTACCACAAATATATCAACAGAGAATCAAATCACCCCAGAGAATCACCACCAACCTACACAAGTCTATCCAATTTCGTTTAAAACTCTAGCAATAAGGAAAGTTTTGACAATTCTAAAATTAAATACATTAAAGTTTTAGAAAAAAGTAAACTCAACACTAGTTTAGAATACCCCGTTAAAATAAGGTCGGCAGAAATAAGCAGAAATCATGTAAACGTAATATTATTTGGTTTAACCCACTCTTCTTTCGTAACAACAAAATAACATTGGTAAATTCTTCCTTAACTTAATTCAGAAACATTTCTACCAATCACCCTCACTAAATAAATTTTCAACAAAAACATTCTCAAAAGTATTTATACTTGGGTTAAAGACATAGATAAATATATTTCACAACATAATGCTATGATATCAAATTAATATTTGGTCCATATAAAAAGCATCCTTCACCCAACTAACAGCAAAAATCACCCTTTTAAATATAATTGCCGTAACAATAAAACCTGCCCATTGAGTGGTCAGTGTATGTCAGAAAGTATTGTTTATAATAATTAATGCGGATGATAATTACGTTAAGTTTTAATTTGGAAGAACTGCTAACTCGTGGAAGATAAGATTTATAAAACAAATGTTGACTTTAAACAATACTAAATGCAGCAAAAGTACTGCTTTATCCATACATTATTAAAAATTAACAAACCAACAGCAAGCACCCAATTATTAATTGGAATATCGTCGCTAAATCAATAGAAAAGGAGATAAATGTAATCAATGCCTTTTAGAAAATCTTTGCTTAATTTGCTTAATATAAAAAGTGAATTAATGACCACATGCTGTCATAAAAAAATACTTGCTTAAATTTTTAGACACATATTTATACACATCCATCTTTACGTTTGCTTCTTTCTTTTTTCCTTCTTTCTCCCGCAATATTACTTTTAACAATAATTAAATTTTATTTTTGTGCCTTACATTTTTAATTCTTAATTCTAAATTTTACCTCGTAATTTTTCTTTACATTTTTATTCTATTTTATTTTATTTTTATTTTGATTTAAAATTCTCATTTTCCCGACGATTTTATGTACATGTAATATTTGAATATTTAAATTTGTAAGACTCATGATTTACGCCCCTTAGATTTCTTCTCCCTATATATTTTTAATTTAATTTATTTTTAAATTTTAAACCTAAATTTAAAATTTTTCTCCACATTAACCGTAACATATTTAATGATTTAAACATGTTATTAAAAAAGCAGTTACTTAATTTTATAAAATTAAATTCTCATGAATATCGAGTGAACTTAAATTCGAATATATTAAGCTGTCAGTTTGAAATATGCACCTGATGGTTGCATAAGACACGAATCTCCGACTTGTACCATAAACTTAGGATGATAAATTTACGTCACAATATATATATATATATATATATATATATATATATATATATATATATATATATATATATATAAAGTAAGTAAAAAATTCCGAAACGTAAATTCGCTAAATGGCTGTTTCAGCGAGAAAATTGTCACTTCATCAGCAACGGTCGAAAACAAAAATTTATTAGGTTCAAATATGTTACAAAATCTCTATACCGGAAGAAGGCCAAAAGCATATCCATACACAGGAAGTTAAAACAAAATTTTATTTAAATTTGTCAGCACAACATATAAAAGTGGGTGTCGCGCTGACAAAATTAAATAAAATAATTTTGTTTTTTGGGCTTCTTCCGGTTTAGAAATTTTGTAATATATTTGAATTAATAAATTTTTGTTTTCGACCGTTGCTGATGAAGCGATAATTTTCTCGCTGAAATAGCCATTCAACGAATTTAAATTTCGAAATTTTTTATTTACTTTATATATTTGGCTCTGTATATAAAAAATACTATTTACATCGAGCCCTCCAATTTCATCAATTTTAATATTTATTAAATTTATATTAATAGGATCGGGTTTGGGAATTTTACCTATTTGCTCATTCTTTTGTATTTAATATATATATATATATATATATATATATATATATATATATATATATATATATCCAACTGCTCTAAACTTTATTTTGTGGATAACTATGTTACAGTAGATGTCCTGCGTTTTGAACAGTGTGAGTTATAGCGACACAGCTGTGCAATCGAGATTCTTAATAAAGAAAATATGCTTTTTGGTAGTGATTGAATCTACGCCCTCTTAGCAGCAGAAATCCTAATTGATCCGGCGTTTCTCAAAACTCTACAAAATAACTTTTTGAGAAGTAAGAAATAATGTCGAATAAAATGTAATAATAACTGAAAATATGTAAATTTGTATTACATGCACATATTTAATAAAACTTTGTAAATAAGAAGAAAAATTATTGTTATCTCCTACTTTTGTACACAAATATATTTATAAATATCGATCTAACTTTGAGGACATTGCTTATTGAAAATTCGTTTAGGGAAATACCAATGGAATTTACAAGTAATTAATGTTCGGTTGTTAGTGAAAATTCCATCTGGAATAAAAAGTTCTGCTTCGCGTAACGCCTGAATGTCAGGAATTCAACGAGTAAATACAAATATGATGCCCGATGGGAATTTCTTATTTGCGAAACGATGTAGTTTAGGAAAAGGGTTTTAGTAGAAGGACATGGGGACCTGGTATTAGATAAAGAAATGCATACAAATGGAAATGAAAGAAAGACAGAAAAAAAAGAAATATATTAAGATGACTGAAATTGGCTGTAAAGAGAAAAATTTGAAATGGGATGGAGAGAAGTGATTGGAATGATACAAAGAAACTGGTTGTAAATGTTGGAAAAAAATAAAAAAGGGGATGCAGTGAAAAGAAAGAAAGAAAGAAAGAAAGAAAGAAAGAAAGATAAGAGAATATATTTGGAAAATAGAAAATGATTGTGAAAGAAAGAAAGAAAAAAGAAAGAATAAAAGAAAGAAAGAAAGAAAGTGAAAGAAGCACATTGGAAAAGAAGAAACACATTAGAAAGAAAGAAAGAAAGAAAGAAAGAAAGAAAGTGAGAGAAGCACATTGGAAAGGAAGAAACACATTAGAAAGAAAGAAAGAAAGAAAGAAAGAAAGAAAGAAAGAAAGAAAGATAAGAGAATACATTTGGAAAATAGAAAATGATTGTGAAAGAAAGAAAGAAAAAGAAAGAATAAGAAGGAAAGAAAGAAAGAAAGAAAGAAAGAATGTGAGAGAAGCACATTGGAAAAGAAGAAACACATTAAAGAAAGAAAGAAAGAAAGAAAGAAAGAAAGAAAGAAAGAAAGTGAGAGAAGCACATTGGAAAGGAAGAAACACATTAGAAAGAAAGAAAGAAAGAAAGAAAGAAAGAAAGAAAAAAAGAAAGAAGCACATTGGAAAGAAAGAAACACATAAAAAGAAAGAAAGAAAGACAGAACGAAAGAAAAGTGAACAAATTGGGAAGATAAAAAGAAGGTTGTTAACGAAAGAAAGAAAAAACAAACAAATAAAAGAGTGGGAACACATTAGGAAGATAAAATTTACTATAGAAGAAGTAAAAAAAAAAGGAAAAGAGAAAGACACTAGACCCCTACAATATTTTTCCATTTTGAGTATTGGATGGTTATGTTTGTTTGTTTGTTTGTTTTTAATCGTGTCACCTCAAGCAAGGCATTCCACTGCCACTATAGCGCAGGGGGTTACATAGAGGGATTGGGTATAGGAAATGCCAGAAGGAGGGTGATAGACGACGTAGGATGTACATAGGGAGAGAGTTGGAGAGAGTGGGTGTGAGTTAGTGTGTTAGGAGGTGTCTATTGACCTTATATTTAAACTCCTGGAGGTTGAAGCAAGCATGCGGTAGGGAATTACACAGCCGGGAAGTGCGAGGAAAGAAGCTGTTGGAGTAGAAATTGCTGTTACATTTCATCGGTTTCACTGTAAAAGGGTGGGACCTAGCTGCCAATCTAATATCTCGTGCAAATTCACATCTAGGGGGCACCAGTGATTTAAGTTCGTCAGAGCAGAAGCCATGAAAGTAATTATAGAAGAAGCACAGAGAAGCCACGTCACGCCGGTGAGAGAGTGACTGCAGGCGGACAGCCAAGTCGGTATCAATCGCATTACAGATTCTTCGCTGTATTTTGTCAAGAACCCCGAGGAGAATAGAAGGGGTACGGGACCAGATGTGGCAGCAGTACTCAATACACGGGCGGATGGTGGATTTATATAATTGCAGGATAGATTCAGGCGGAAAGAATTTCTGGGCTCTGCACAGAGAGCCGACTTTCATAGCTGCGGATTTAGCAATGGATTCGACGTAGTCATTCCACTTGAGGTCCGCTGAGAGTGTCAGGCCAAGCAGGCGTAGTGATTTACAATCTGGGAGGCAAGCCTGTTCCATGCTAATGGGAAGGAGGTGCTGTTTGTGGTGGTTAATTGACACAGATTCGTTTTGGAAGAATTGAATTTTACGAGCCATTTCTTACCTCAATCCACCACGGATTGGAGGTCCTTCTCAAGCTCGGCAGCGAGTTTCGCCTTGTCACCAACACCAGATTTTTTATCAAGGCGAGAGTAAACTGTGGTATCATCGGCGTACATGCCTACTTGTGATCTTATGGCATCGGAGTGATTGTCATTGATATAGATTAGAAAGAGCGTAGGATCTAGGATAGAGTCTTGGGTTACACCCGCGTTTGTAGGGTAGTTCTGGGAGGCATGTCCGTTTAATACCACCTTCAGTGTGCAGTTAGAGAGGAATTACCGGATTAAGTCCAACAAAAGTCCAGTAATGCCATAGCTTCGCAGTTTCCGTAGAAGGCCGGCATGCCATACTCTGTCGAATGCTTTAGAGATATCCAAGGCGACGGTTCGGGCTTCACCATTCTTGTCAAGAGCCTTGTTTATATACTCGGTGTTGGTCCTTAGCATATCAGCAGTGGACCTGGCAAAGCGGAAGCCATACTGTTTGTCCGAGAGGAGCCCGTGGGTTGTGAGATGCTGAACGACCTCTGCATTGATAATGGCTTCGAACACTTTGCCGAAGATCGGAAGAAGGCTGATGAGGCGGTAATTTGCGGGGTCCGATGGTTCACCAGTGTTCTTGAATATTGGAACCAACAGACAGGAAAGCAGGAGGAAGATAGGCAGAGGTTGTAGAGCTTAGAAAGGATAAAGGAGAGTTCAGGGGCACACTTCTTCAAAATTATGATTGAGATTCCATCCCCACCACTCGCTTTGTAGGGTCCAGTTTTGAGATTATGCTAGAAATCAGCGAGGGCATGATGTGGACGTCATTAAATTGGGCCTCAGTTCTAGATGGGAAATCGGGTGTATGGATTCCAGACAAATCCAGCGTCGAATTGGTCGAGAATCTTTGGGCAAAGCATTCAGTCTTGTCCGCTAAGGAGGTGAGGACCTCAAACTCGTTTATTAGTGGGGGTATTGAGGACTCTTGCTAAGCACGCGTTTGCAGAGGCGCCAGTAGTCTTTGGTACCGAACTTGGAGGATGCTATGCGCTGCTTCATCCTGGCATCAAACATCTTCTTATCTTCGTTAAGTATCTTTTTACACTTATTACGTGCTGAGGCGAAAAGGCGCCTGTTTTGCTCCGACACGTGACAACAATAAACCCGGAAGAAGTGATTCCGGTGGGCAATGGCGGTTGAGCAAGCGGGCGAGAACCAGGGAGACGAATGGGATTTAAGCTGAAATTTCCTGGCAGGGATGAATGCATCGATGCCAGCCTTAACCCAGGAGGAGACCTCTGATGCACAGTCTTCGATGGGAAGACTAAAAACATTGTTCCAAGGGTCGTCACAGTGGAAGTCACAGAACGAATCCCTGTCTGCTCTTTGATAGCAGTAGGATATTCTATTGTTCTGGGTTTCTTGGGTAGGGGTGGAGTGGAACGAGATGTTGACAGAAACTACGGCGTGGTCAGAATTTCCGATTGGGCAGCGCTGTCTGGTGGAGCAAGAATTTGGGGTGGAAGTGAAGCAGAGGTCTAGTAGCGAGTCCCTTCCGTTAGGGCTATTGAAGAAACGCGTGGAGAAGTCCACCACTTGCGTAAGGGATTGGGAGATCGAAAAACTAAAGGTGTGGACACCAGCAGGGTCGGTTACAGAGTTTTCCAGCCACTTAGTGTGGTGGGCGTTCAAGTCGCCAAACACGAAAATATGGGCAGATGGGTGCAAAGAAATGGACTTGTCGATATTGTCAGAGATGCTGTCAAGTACCGAACAGTCAGAGGAGGAGGGGGAGCGGTAGAGGAAGAAGAGATAGCTAACAGAAGTGAGAGACGGAAGCACATGAAAGACTGGTCCATGGATTCGAGATATGTTACTTTAGCTAGGGGGGTGTTTACTGACATATACACCAAGCCCATGCATATGGACGTTGGAGTCCTTCCTGATCGCAGTAAATGCTGGACAATATCATCAAAGATGAAGGAAAACTTTAAACAACTCAAATGTGGTTCTACAGAAGGATGTGGCAGAAATCATGGAACGAGCATGTGAGAATTGATGAGGTTTTAGAAAGGATGGAAGCGAAAAGAAAATTATGGCTGAACATCACAAAAAGACAGCTAAATTTCCTGGGACATCCAATGAGGAAGTAGGGATTGTAGAACCTGGTCAGACAGAGGGAAAAAGAAACAGAGGAAATCATCAAATAACATATTTGAAGGGCTTGAGCAGGTGGATGACAGAACGGGGGTTGCATGGTGTAGCAGTAGAAAGCGTGTTAAGAGCCACCAGAGAAAGGGAGACGTGGAAAGCCATGATCGCATTCGTCCTGCAAGGACAAGGCACATAGAAGAAGAAAACCTCATTTAGTAAACATTGTGTTCGTACATTCTCAGGCTGAATTTTAAGTCGCAGTGTGTTGTTCTATTTTTATTCGTAAACATCATTGGCTAGAATGTTTCTTATATCTGTTTTTCCAAAAGTACGTTTTGTAACAGTCAATGTTTTGTACTTGTTATAACCGCCATCAGACAACATAACATAGCGTAATATTTTTTATACCTAAATGTTTCTGCAAATAATTCTGTTTCGACTTGTAGTTAAATTCACAAAGTATATTTACCTCAGAAGACGTTTATACGCATAAAAATAAAGATTTATTGAAGAACGAAGTGAAAAGGATGCTAAAAGAATAACGAAAGGGAAGAGATTGTAGAAGACATTATTAACGGGAAAAATGGATTATCCGATACGAAATATGTTGAAAGAAAGAAATTATTACAAAAGTTTTAACAATAAAATGTTCAAATGCATTTTTAATAAACGGATTTTATATTTGTTTTTTCTTTCTTTCTAAAGTTAGGTCTGGTTTGGAGTTTAGATAAACAAGACATTGCAGACCTTTGACCAAATCTTGATTTGACTACAGCACACTTTTGCCTTCAGTTAGATCAGGAAGGGAAATGACATTGATAGAAATTTTGAGTAAACTAGAGTCGAATATCTAGATAAATAAAGAAACAAATTAGATTATTTAAAAATGCAATAATATCACGCGTGAAGAAGAGAAGATATAATAGAACGAACTATAAAAGAAATGTAAAGTTGCAAATAAGAAAGAAAGAAAGAAAGAAAGAGAAAAGAAAAAGAAAGAAAGAAAAAAAGAAAGAAAGAAGGAAAAAAGAAAAAAGAAAGAAAGAAAGAGAGAAAGTGGTTGTGAATTTAAAAGTGCATTGACAGTAGAAATGAAAAATGATAGATTTTCTTGAAAAGAAAGAAAAAAGAGATAGAACTGCTAAAAAGAATAATTTTCCAAAGAAAGAAACAAAGAAAATATTGGCAACAAGGAAAAGAAAGCGTTAATAAAGAAATTAAAAAGAAAAAAAAAGGCTATGAAAAGAAGACTTTGAAAAAAAAAGAATGAAAGGAATTAAGAAAAAAGAATTAAAAGAATTTAGAAAGAAAGAAATAAAGAAAAAGATGACAAAGGGGAAAAAAGTTAAGTAATGATGTATGAAAAAATGGAAAACATATGGTTATGAAAGAAGAAATCAATAACGAAGGAAGTAACAATAAAAGGATTTCTTGAAAAGAAAAAAAAAGAAACAACAAATGAAAGCGTTCATGAAGGAATGAAAAATGAGACAAAAATAACTTAAAAAGAACAAAAGAAAAAAATCGTAAAAAATGAGACAACGTTAGTGGAAGGAACGAGAATGAAAAATTACTAAACTGAACAGAAAGAAAGAAAGAAAGAAAGAAAATGTGATTGCATGTAAACGGAAGAAAGAAAGAAAGAAAGAAAGAAAGAAAGAATTGATAAATAACAACATAATTTTAGACCCTAGGTACGAATTTGCACGAGATACTAGATTAGCAACTAGATCCCACTCTTTTACAGTGACACCGATAAAATGTAACCGCAATTTCTACTCCAATAGCTTCTTTTCTCGCACTTCCCGCCTGTGGAATTCCCTTCCGCATACTTGCTTCCCCGACAGCTACAATCCCTAGGAGTTTAAATGTAAGGTCAATAGACACCTCCTAACACACTAACTTTCACCCATTCTCTCAAACACTCTTCCTATGTATCTCCTTACTCGTCTATCACCCTCCTTCTGACATTTCCTATATCTAATCGCTCTCTCAGTACCTTCCCCTATGTAACCCTCTGCGCTATAGTGGCTGTGAATGCCTTGCTTGGAGTGAAATGATTAAAAAATACAAACGATGACTGTTAATCGTTAAAATATATCGAATATAGAATGAAAAAATGTTGCCTTTTCAATAAATTTAGAGTGTCGCGTACTTCTGCTATCTATTTAAAATTCTAGATGAAATTCAAAGTACAATCTGCAGTGTTATTAGTCATGACCTGGCATTTCTGCTTCAGGCAATTCCCCACCGTTGAAATGAAAGAATGAAAAAATGAGCAATATATCGCAGAAGGAATGAAAAATGAGACAAAAATAACTTAAAAAGAACGAAAGAAAAAATCGTAAAAAATGAGACAACGTTACTGGAAAAACGAGAATGAAACATTACTAAACTGAACAGAAAGAAAGAAAGAAAGAAAGAAAGAAAGACAGAAAGAAATACGAGTGCATGTAAACGGAAGAAACAAACAAACAAAGAAAAAAAGAAAGAATTGATAAGTAACAACATAACTTTAGAAATACAAAACTATGTCTGTTAATCGTTAAAATATATTGAATGTAGAATTTTCATCGACGGAATGAAAAAAGAGCAATATATAGCAGAAGGAGAATAGAAAGAAAACAGAAAGAGAAGAGAAAGAAGATAAATGTCGAGAAGAAATGGAACGAAATACATGCAAAAGAAGCAAAAGAAATCAGAAAAAAATTGTGTCAAGCAGAAAGAGAGAACGAAGATTCAAGCAAACGAATGAATAAAAAAAGCTAATGATATGTATTTAATTGTGCTTACATGTACAAAGAGAAGACACTGGCATCGTTTTTGTACAAGTAAAACTTTAAAAAATATGACTAAAAAATAAATACTACAACACGCATATATATATATATATATATATATATATATATATATATATATATATATATATATATACTTACATTCACCTCCGAACATGTTCATATTAAACAAACTGCCTGTCAAAATATTTGGAACATAAGACCCGAAATTTTATCTTAACATGAATTTGTATGTATATATATATATATATATATATATATAAAATGATTTGTTTGAACATTATTTTTCATCGATACTCGTATTTAAGTAAATATTCTGCTTTTATAATCAAACAGTATTATGTATTTATTTCTACCGGTCTGATTATTTACGATAAATTTTTGTTACGGAAATGTTTGTCATTCAGCAGGATTGCGAACCTGCGCCACCTATCCACATAAGGCAAGCCAGCATGTGATCTGGCGCGTCTTGGACCTCTAGACCACGAATGGCGATCAGGCTAAACGAAGTCAAATTAAGCCTATAATATAAGTTTAAGGCAGCAGATAATTTTCTAAGCATATACAGTTAAATATAAGAAACAGTGAATGTCTATTATGCTTAATAGTGAACCGTTCTAAACATCGTATTTTGGGTTTAATGCGTTTGCTATTTGGTAACTGTTATCGTTGCTTAGCAAAGTTTTATGTCAACTCAAGATAAAATCGTCTTTGATGATGGATATTTTTACATTAACATCCTTGTAACCTCTCTGAAGATGGCTCATGTGAGACGAAAGCTTAAAACCAACTTAATAAAAAAAAATTATCCAGATATTGGAGAATTTTTGTCTTTATTTTCACCTGAAATTAAAATATGCATATATTAAATAATTTATCGAGCTTTTTATTCGACCTCAACAGAATGCAGAAAACACTGGACGGCCGTTTCGTCCTATATGTGGGACAGATTCAGCAGTGCGCATCCCCGACCAGGTATAGAACCCAGACACTTTTGGTTATTAAGCTGATGTCATGCCAACTGTACCACCGCCCTAGTGACGAAGAGGCAACGAATTAAACTCGATGACGCGCCGCTCGTTCACAAATTCCGAGGTGGAACTCATCCTAGCTCTTTTACCCGTAGGACGGTGCCTCCCAGAGCCACGACTTCTCCAACACAAGCCGCTAAATCCATAGCATGTTAAGCTGGTTGAAGCACAGAGATATGGTTGAAGTATTAGGAGGATTTGAATAATTAAGTTATTCATCGAGGTTTTTATTCGACCTCAATGTCGAATAAAAAGCTCGATGAGTTACTTAATTATTCAAATCCTTCTACTACTTTAACCATATATATATATATATATATATATATATATATATATTATATATATATATATATATATATATATATATATTTCATTTGTAAAAGAGTTATTGCGTAACCACGGTTTCTACCTTCCGGTGTTTTTAGCTGATTTATAATAACTGATTCTGTCGCTTTTTTAAAGAACGCTCACATAACAGGGACTGTTTATGAACACACAATTTTCAAAATTAGAAGAAGTGAGAACGTTTTTATGATTCTAATTAATAAAATTTTAGTACCAAACAAGAAAGCACATCAAAACAATTACCATGAAAATATTATAAAAAGTACAGAGAATCTACATCTCAACGGTGGGGAATTGCCTGAAGCAGAAATGCCAAGTCATGACTAATAACTTTGCAGATTGTACTTTGAATTTCATCTAGAATTTTAAATAGATAGCTGAAGTACGCGACACTCTAAATTTATTGAAAAGGCAACATACTTGATAGAGATTTTGGCAATACATATTAACTGAATACAGTCATGTAATTTTCATGTGGATAAACAAAATTTAATTTTTGATGAAGGAATTTATCCGGAAATTTAAACACGAAAGCTAATACAAATTCCAATATCTTCCAGGAAGTTTCTTAGGACATTTCTCATCAAACATATCTTTTCAGAATTATGTCGGATATGGAAAACCAAACCAGAATAAAAATGTAAGATGACAGTTAATTTTTTTTTTAAGAAAAATAAAAATAAAACTGAAGAAAATGTACAGAGGAAGTTGAAAGCAAAATTGAAATCATTGTGCGTTGTTTTTAAAGGATGTAAAAATAATCCTCTTCATAAGTGTGGGAAGGCTTCGTTATTAAAGTGACCAAGTATTATTTCCTTCGTTTTGAGATATATTTTTTTTTAATTTAATCTAATTTCTATTTGACAGTTTAATAAATTTCTAAACAAATTTCTTTCATTCTCATAGAAGTCAATTATTTTTTTTTAAAGTTTAATAGTTAACAGTTAAACTACGTACGTTGCGGGATGATCACAGATGATGTATTTCGACATTTACTTATTTTTCTTTCCTTCTTAGTTTTCTTAACGAGAAAATTTGTAATTAAATATAACATGTATTATATATGAAGAGTGAGACAGAAAAATATCCTATATATATATATATATATATATATATATATATATATATATATATATATATATATATACCCTCCCACATAATGTTAAAACAGAGGTCTCTTCAAACTCTATTTCCGCACTGATTCTTGTTTCCCTGGTTATTGGATACCTTCCTCTTCTCTTTAAGATATCTAGGCAGTGCTTTGACCCCTCTACTTAACGCTTTATCAGCATCTTACTGCTTTTTGGCAAAGTGTTTAAGGCTATAATCAATATTAAAATGGTTTATCATCTCGCATCTTCTCTAACAATCAGTATGGTTTCCGCTTCGCCTTGTCTACCGCCGAATCTCTAGCGGTCATCACTGAATATTTATACCAGTCTCTTAATAAGAACGGCGAGCCTGATATCTCGAACGCTTTTGACAGGTTTTGACATACTGGCCTTCTGCGGAAGCTACAGGACTACGATATTTCTGGACGGTTGTTCAATTTAATCTAATCATTTTTTCAAACCGTGAAATGAAGATCGTTTTCAACGGACATAGATCCAGATCATTTTATACGAATGCGGGCGTTGCTCAAGGCTTTATTCTAGGTCCTAAGCTTTTCCTGATCTTCACCAATGATGTTTTGTTATCAGTTTATAAGTTGAGATCTCTGCAGATGACACCACCATTTACCACCGTCTTAATAAAATAATCTGTCAAGCTTGATGAAGTAAACTTCGCTGCTGCTCTTGAAAAGAACCTCCGATCTTTGATGGATTGGTGTAAGCAATAGCTCGTAATTGTTAATGCTTCGAAAACGAAGCCGCTCTTCTTTAACCACCATAGAGAAACTTTCCTATCTTCCATCAGTATGGATGACGCTAATCTCCCAGAAAGCAACTGCGCCTCTTTGGCCTCACTCTCTCAACAGACGTAAAGTGGAATGACTATATTGTATCAATAGCTATATCCACCGCTAAAAATGTTAGATCATTGTGTCGGGCCAGGAAGTTTTTCTCATATTATTCTTGTAAATTTACTATTTGTTTGTGCATTGAATACTGCTTCCATACCTGGTCGGGTGTTTCGGCTATTCATCTCGGGATTTTCCATAAGATCCAAAAGAGGATCCGCAACGTAATCGACCCCGATTTAGTGGATGAACTTCAGTCCCTTTCTCTCCAACTGAATATATCTTTCCTCGGTCATTTCTACAAAACATTTCACAGCTTCTACTCTGACGAGCTTCTTTCTCTGGTATCCTGACCACATTAATTTACTTGTGTTACTAGATTAGCATGTAGATTTCACCCTTTCACCACCAAAATGACTAAATGTAACATTCACTTCTACTCTATTAGTTTCTTTTCTCGCACTTCTCACCCTTCTCGTCTGTGGAACTCAATTCCGTATACTTGCTTCCCTGGTTGCTACAATCTCCAACAGTTTAAATACAACGTCAGTCGCCATCTCCTACATCCTTAAATCTCATCTATCTATTATCCTTTCTTAAGCATGCCCTGTAACCTGTTATTTCTCGCACTGCAACACCATGCTCACCAATGGCGGCCCTGCCCCTATTGCGGTGAAATGATTATATATGTATATGTATATGTATATATGTATGTGTGTGTGTGTATGTGTGTGTTTGTATTTAGGTAGCAAATTTTTTTCTCGATGACACATATTAAACAGAATATGATACCTCCACAAAAGGCCCTACACATATCAAACACTTTTATTGCAACCAGATGCACGATAAGTACAAACTGGATAAAAAATCTCATTCGTACTAGTATCTCCTGTAGATCCGAATAAAAAGTATAACTATTAATATCTTTTTTTAAAATACAGTACTAATAATTTAACTATCGTTAATATCTCCTCCTCCCTAAATCATGTATTACATAAAATCAATATTATATATCAATTCAAATATCCCATGGGAGAATGCACTAATATATATATATATATATATATATATATATATATATATTAGTCATCCACATACAAGCTCGTTTCGCTGTATCATAGCTCATCAGTGTGGCTAGACATATCCACTTGCTTCTGGCCGGGATCAAAACTCGACCGATTTGGTGTCAGTCGGAGTCTCTACTCCCTAAGCCATCGGCGCATAATATCGGAGAAGGGAAAGTTTAACGTCTTGCATATAAGCAGTGTATACAGACGCCAATCACCGAGAGAACTCAATTCATTTCTGAAGAGTCACGCATTATAACCGAAGTGGAAACTGTTTTTAAAATTTTCTTCTCCAGAGTGCTCAATCGTAATGAGAGCATAATATATATATGTGTGTGTGTGTGTGTGTGTGTGTGTGTGTGTGTGTGTGTGTGTGTGTGTGTGTGTGTGTGCGTGTGTGTGTGTTGAATTTACAACAACTACATTAAAACGATGCCTTACGTTACATATGTCTGACCATTCGTCCATTTCTTGACATCTACAATATTTCTGTCTACATTCACAATATAAAATGTAACAATCTATCCTATACCAAGAAAACAAAAAAGCAAACTAGAGATCCTCGAAGTAATATTAAGTCATCAATTAATATATATAATAATATTAATTTCATCGAAGTAATATTAAGTCATCAATTAATAGAATCAGCTATGACTACTGTTGTCATGTTCTAAAACATTTATAAAAAGGACAGTTTTTCATATTTTAATACGTGCATGACCATGCAATTATAATATAAATCTATTCTATTATGTCTAATTTTCACGTTCCAATGAACGCTAAGTAATTTTTCACCCGTTACATTTGAAGCAAGAAGAAAATTTACGGTAATTATAGAGAAGCTCAGTTTTCCGGTTATTTTTTTGTTACCACAACTTACACACCTGAAGGTCATCTCGGGAGAAGATTGAAAGTATTTGGGAACATCGAGAAATCGATAATAAAACCATCTGTCAAAGTTATAGCGTATTTCTTAAATCATTCAGTTATAATACGTGAAAGATTATCCGTGAATATGAAAGAATTTTATTAAAAATAAGCAGACACAATGTCTGCATTTTATCTAATCTGACACACACACACACACACATATCTACAAGGTCCGTATGCAAAACCTTAACAGATATTGGGATAGTGGGAGTAAAAAAAAGGAAAACACTCAAGTCCATAACCAAAACAGCGGAAAGAACAGCTAATTGGTTTTGGATCAAAAGAGAGCGTGCCTGGATTCCAAAACAAATTGTGACCTAAAATTCCCCGAAATTCTGCGTTTAAATTAATGTTTCGGACGAGCTCATGTACTGTTTGCCTCTAAATGGAAAGTGGCTCTGACTGTCGCCTTTCAGAAGCATTTGTAATGTTTCGTACCGGGCCTAAACGTAATTTTCTAGTGTCTGAAAGCGCTTATCGAGGATGGGCCAGAAACTGATCGTCTCTGGTCGGGTCGGCGCGTTGAGGCGAGTATGATGTTGAAAGACCCGAAACGCCCTAGTGACCCTCGCGATGACATCACTGACGACACCCTCTAGCGCCCCCATTACGGTGCGTATGTTTGAAATTAGAAATTATATATAGAGTCGCCGACTGACGCCATTTCGGTCGGGTTTCAATCCTGGGTAAAAAAGCAACCGGAGTCTAACCGTACTGATGAGCTGTGATACGGCGAAACAGATCTATCTGCGGATGACAATATATATATATATATATATATTCTGTGAATTGATTTTGATAAAACTTTTTCTGGCTGGTTTTCACAGTATGCCAACATTATTATTATGTTTTTATTACTCTAGGTAATGTCCGTTATAGTTTTTATTTCACATTGGACAGTTTTCAACCACGTTAACGGCTTTTGAATTTAAATAGTCCATCTAGACATTTGTTGTAAAATATGAAGGATAACAATGCATATTAAGTATACCTTGAATATGTATTTAAAATGAGTCATAATGAATTAGTTGACAACTTAAGCGTCATTTCACAAACCCTATTAGTCATGGAATCTGTCAATTTTTTTTATAGTAGCAGGAAGGACTGTCTCTGCCGCAGCTTTGATCGTCACTGATAAGATATTTTTCGATGTGAATTTACGTCTATCAGCATAAACATCTTCTTGAATGATGGACCAAATATATTGAATATGTTTGAGATCTGGAGAGGCTGGCGTCCACACCATCAACTTTTTTCCTTGTTTGCCGTAAGAACCCAGTAATGCTTGGATCGCCCATGCAGAGTGGGAGGGAGTGTTTTCGTGCATGAATACTGGAGTCGACAGAAGTGATGTCATCTAGCCGGGAATCGAAGACCTTCTTCACATTTCAGTAGGCGGTTGTGGTCACTTTAACTCCTTCAGCCAGCTTGAATCGGATCGTTATTGGAACGATTCAAGTCACCTTTGCCTATTATTACTGCATGTTCGGCGATATCTCTTTATTTATACAACTGTCAGTATTCTTCGGCGTACTTTTATATGGGTCTGTTATATATCACTGTACGACGACAAACAACGAGAACACGCATATATAAAAATATAAGATTATATTTCTATTCCTGACGACGAGCCTGTGTGGAACAGAGAATGGAAGAGTGAGAGCGCACATAGAATGAGTCGACGGTAGTGTAAGTCTTGCCTGTGGTGTCTCTCTGCTTCCACTGGCCGTTCTCTGCTGGCGAATCTGTGTGTCGATTTCTTTTTATAGTCTTCTAGAACCGGGATTTTCCTTCCGGTTTTGTCTCGCCTACGCAACGCCCACGTAATTCCAAGAGACACCTGTTTTGTTTACTTCCGTAGTCATTTCCGCCGCTGTCGGAAATAAGGTCAAACGAGCCCGACTCATAACCCTGCGACATCCGCTCCAGACGCCGACAGGATGTATTTCTCAAACACCTGTCTTGTCGTTCGCTGACCCCTTCATCGACGGGAAATATCATCGATTGCATCAACCTTCTTCGGGTGGGGGCTAGATTGCTATATTACAGGTCTACATTTCCTTCAATCTGATCGTCCTGAATATAAAAAATAAACAACATTTGGCAGCAAAGCCACTGATCGAGTCATTTTGAGGAGCGTTGATCCACCTCTTAAATGCTTTTGTTCCCAGGGTAACATCTCAGTCTGGTGTTCTAGCTTTGGGCAAATAGTGAACCCACGAAATGGGATCAAATCATAAAAATATAACATACATTAAAAAATTGCTAGCAATACATTTTCAGAATAAAAACAAATATCAACGCTCACAAGAAAATAAAATTTCGGCATTAAATGACCCCCACGAAACTTGATATGCCGTTAAATAAACCAAACCTTCAACCTGAAATACTGTAACATGATTATTCATCTCTCTCACTGTCTGTCTGTCTGTCTGTCTCTGTCTGTCTCTGTCTCTGTCTCTCTCTCTCTCTCTCTCTCTTACTCTCTAAGCGTTCAGCTAATTTATAAATGCCACGTTTTTTATTTGAATATTTTGAATATTCGTTAGTAAAACGAAAAGTTTATTTGTTTATTATTATATTTATGATATTTGTTTTGGAATTTTAATAAAAAAACGTTCTTTTTAAAAATTATGTTGTTAATTAACAATTAACTTTAATGTGTTATGCATTTAAGCAAAGAAAATTTGGCACAAATCCTTGCTGAATAAACAAAAGCCATAGCAATAATTGTGATAAAATCTCCCTAAACTTTCTGGTGTGTAATATGCATCAAAGGTCGGATTTATTCGTAGCTCTCTTAGGTGATAATCGGATTTTTTGGGAGCACTAAAAATTATTTCAAAAATATTTCATTGCAAAATAAGAACTTATTTCTTTGAACCTCAGTTTATACTTTGATCGTATTTGTCAAAAAGTGAGATATCCAATGGGAAATGGCCAGTGAATATTATTTCCCAGTAAAACTAAAAGATCTGAGCTAGACACAAGCAATAGAAGATCCTCCTACATTTATTCAAGTGTGCATCACCAAATACGTCATAGTTTCCAACTCTGATGTTATTATTTGCGTAAATGAGTTTAATTACTTTTTTCCTTCCTTTCTTCTAAATATCTAACCAAGCAGACTCATGAGAAATATCACAAAAAAGAACAAGGAAAAAATGTATAAAAGGTATCGGGTGGTAAATGTGGCTTTTTAAGTAAATTAGGATCAATTTTTTTTAACTTGCTCATGGATGACTTGGCTTACAGTCATATCACACTGAAACAAAGGTTCTCGTACAATCGCTGAAATTAAGCAACATCAAGTCTGGTGAGTAACTAGATGGGCAACCGCTTGGGAAGAGAATGTGCAGAGGTGTTATAAGTTAGGATAATGATTCAGACTTGGCAATCGAATAGCCAAATTGCAATTCTATTTAGGTTCGTTATATTTAGTTACGTACATATACGCATATGTGAATACATCTCTTTTCCGCAGCTATGTGTTAATTGGTAGGTCTTGTATCAGTAAATAATTATTGTCGCCAACACATTCTTACAGTTCAAAATATTTTCTGGCTTTAAATATTATACAAAAGATTAACAAGCCTTAAAATTATAATCAATCATTTAATCATAGATGTCATTTTGTAATCCAACCAGAAGCGGGTCGCATTTTAAAACTGGCAGGTTTGCATACAATGCGTATGAGCTTTTTGTGTGTAATAGGCGTCGCATACTAAATCTGGCTGATTTGCATATAATGAATGTTACACAATAAAAATGAGCGTTTTATACGTAATACGCGTCGCATAATAAAATTGAGTGGTTTCTTATAATGAGTACCATATTAAAAATGAATTCTTTGCATATAAAATGTGTTGCGTGTTAAAACAGAGTTTATTGCTTATAATGCCATATAAAAGTATTTCTAATAATTTTTATTTTAAAACCTCATGATGCAAAGTGTGTTTGTTAATAAAAAAGGTCCTTTTTTAATCAGAACCAAATCAAGTATCTATCAACCTATTAGCCTCTCTCAGACGGATTCCAGATAACCGATGAAGGTCCACCCAAGAGAATAAGAAAGTTGAAAGACGTAGCAGATATCAGTCTGTCAGCTAAGAGCGTAGTTCAATTTTAGATTTATGTGGTTTTCATTGCTTAGCAAAAATCGATGTTGGATAATCACTCCACCTTGATATAGTTTTCTACCACTTGGTAACTTGACATATCTAATACTTGTTGAAATGAACTTGGAGTCCTAAACGTCTCTTAAACCTAGAACACTAACCATGGGTTAGTGTTCTAGGTCCCAGCTGCTTAGTAGCTTCAATTGCTCACTTGACAGTGTATGAAGAAGTTTGCACCGTCTCGCTCTCTCTACATCCCGGTGCGTTTGGGTAAGGCATACCCACGGTTGGTGATACGCGGTGCTGTGCACGGCGGGTTTATCCTACCCAGTATAATGTTTATGCAATATTTTAGTGCTCATCGATGGAATGAAAAACAGGATTATGAAGCTGTGTAAATAGTGATTGGGTGTTACTTACAAATATATTTTACCCTTTCAGATTACAGGTTTATTCAAAATGGCTTTGAGCGAGAAATCATTTACAGTCAATGAAATACAGGCTATTTTATATGAAAGCTTTGATGATAAAGTTGACAATTTACAGTTTGAAGAATTGTTTGACAGTGACAATGATGCTGAATATGTGCAAGAACCTAGTGACAGCAGTCACAATAGTGACTTGGAGGATATACCTCCAAGAAAGAAAAAGAAACTAGTGCGTGGTATCACTGCTTTGCCTGTGGTAGGCCCTTCTACTGCACCTATTGCTGGATCTGCTGTTCCACCTGATGTTGCCACTGCTGCTCGCCGTGGACGACGACGCTGCACTTTACCTCGAACAGATTGCGATGAGCTTGTTGTACGCTTCAACGCAGCTACCATTAGATCTATGAAAGGTTTGGTGTGAATCACTAGGCCAAATGCAGGAGCAGAACGTACTTCTGCAAGAAATATACTAAATGGTGTCTGGCCTGGCCCCTCTTAACAAGCTTCCCAAGCCGACATCCCAGAGAAGTGTTTCTCTTTGTTGGTTGTGGATGAAATCATCAATGAAATTGTGCAGTAGACCAATCAAAAAATAAACATTCATCCAGCAAAATACAAGCATCAGAAGGCCCCAATACAACCTACAACACTTGAGAAGATACGTACAATGATTTGGGTCCTCATTTTTAGTGACTACAGGAGAGACAGCCACCTCTCCACGAAGAAAATCTGTAGCCCTAAAGTTGGTTCCAATATCTACAGGGCAGCTATGTCTGAGGGAAACTTTACTTTTCTCCTCAACTGCCTACGCTTTGATGACTCTAATACCAGAGAACAGTGAATAGGGACCGACAGGAAGATAATTTCATCGAAGTCTGTGGCACCCATTAGATCTCACACGAGTTCCTAACTGTTGATGAGCAGTTGCTTGCCTTCCGTAACCGCTGCCTCTTTCGTATGTACATCCCAAATAAACAAGCAAAGATCGTCATGATAAATGATGTCAAGAGCAAGTACATGCTATCACGGATACTCTAACTTGGGAGACAAAGGACACGGGTGACAAAAGGGCAAAACCATTGCCACTTTTTCACCAAAGACCTGAAACAGCGCTACCACAACACCAATAGGAATGTAACAACCGACAATTGTTTCACCTCTGTGCCCTTCATCCAGAATATGCAGCACAACTGTAGGGTGACGCTGATTTGGACAGTCAGAGATACTAGAAGAGATGAGGGGCAAGCCCACACGGACTCTAGCTTCTAATGCCTACCTGTTCACGAAGGATATGACACCGGTATCGAATGTGCTTAACACCCCTTCCAGCAAGAATATTGTTCTCCTCGTGTTTTCAAATCATGGAGATAAGTCCTTGGCCAACAGTGGATAGCCAACCATCATCGAGGACTACAACAGAACGAAATGATGTGTAGACAATTTCGACCAAATGTGTGGACATTATTCATGTGGCAGGAAGACCAAGGTTGGCCGCCCTGTGTGTTTTCTGGCATGCTGAATGCTGGGGCTATCAACTTCTGGATTATCCATTGGGAAAAATATGCAGAAAACAGGTGGAAGACAGATAAAGAGGAAGCAGTTTATGCAGGCGTTAGCTGAGGAACTGATGAAACTCTGGGCAGTGAATCGCCTCTCAAGTCATACTCTGCCGAGGTAGCTCAAGGATCATATATGCACTGCTTTTTAGCTGCCCACTCCCCCTGGATCTTTAAGATTTTCTGGACTACCAGCGGCAGATATGAGAGAGTCCATGGTTGGACGCTATGTTGTCTGTACTACGAAGGCACACAAAAATACACGCTTCCGGTGTATGTCCTGTCAACGAGCGACGTGTCCCAAACACCATTACACCAACTGTATATGAGGCTAAGGTAAGCAGAAATGCACCTGAAAATTTTATTTATTTGTACATAACAAAAAAACAATAGTCAGTTGCTACAGTCATTTGTGTTGCTGAGATTCTGTGCTTAGCTGGCATTTGCTCCTGCAACTATGACAGTCAGCTCTCTGCCTTCAGGTAGAGGGCGCTCTCTGCTTTCGAGCAGAGAGCACTAACCCAGTCGTGGTTCCGCCGAAGGGTAGAATCACGACTCAGTAAAAATAGACAGACATTTTTTGGTCCGGCTATATGGCCGGCAAGACCCACTATAAAATGACCTTGTGTCACATCTAACCTTGCGTGGGAAGGTTGGTAAATACCGTTGCAACAGTCACTTTAGTTTAAAAATGATGGGCGTAAATCGTGATATTTGTAGTATATAAAATAAGGCTTTTTTCAATGTCTCGTTCCTACAGAAGCTACAACAGCTCGGGTCATGTACCCCTTTCAGCTCACAAGACCTTGAAAGCCGTATGAGGAGTTTGGAAGTCATCGGAGGATAATTTTTATGTATTGTTTTTATTTTGAAAAATATTTCTATTTTTATTTACAATGTCCAGCACCTGATTTCTTATCTAAATTATATGTTTTTCATTTTCTAATAATGTTAACTCAAAGTAAAAAGTTTACAATACCCTCATGTATAATATTTCAAATAAAGATTTATATTTATTATTTTCTTTTTTTTGATATTTTTAAAATCGGGTACGATATATCCATGGTTAGTAGGGGTATAAATTTAATTGATGGTTGGTGTTCTAGGGTTAATAAATGTTAGTTAATTTGTCTATTCGTTTATTGCTTATTTCCAAACTTACTTTATTCTTATTTTAAATAAGATTAAAATGAACAATTTTAAAATCACAAATCAAATTTGTTATGCTGTATTTGTTATCATAAAAATTTTTTTCGAATACGAATCAGTTAAAAGTGGAGTGTATTGCTGCTTTTATTTCTGCGACGTGAAAATAAATACCATTGACCAATGAACCAAAAAGCGAAATTTTACTGCGTTTGAATCGTGGTCAAAAGCAGGAAAGATTGCACACGTATACAATATTGAACAGGTAGAAGCGCGATATCAAAAAAAAAAAAAGACTGACAATAAATGTATCAATCAAATGCCATTTAATATGCATTATCAAGAAAATACTTAAAACCAAAGAAAAATGAATAAATCCATCAACAGCTTAAGCAAAATGTGTTTCCGTCTGTGGTCCACTGTTACAATAAAACGATAACAGTTCCCATTACCGAATTCTCTCCGCTGAAGCACAGCATGCGTCGAACATCGACATAATATTTGAATAGTTAAAATTATTTGAAATATCATCATTGGGCGATATTCAGAGATTGGAGATTAGAAGAGTTCAGATGCTAAACCACAATTCAACGTCGGTGAGGAAAATTATGAACTACTAGTGATTTTTTTTTCTTGCCTGAATTGTCTAACAAAACACTTGCATTCGTCCAGACACTGAAAGGAAAAGATTCACATTACGTTTTCTTCTTCGTGTCGAAAACATTAGGACACACAAAGTTGCACGTATCTGCCTCAGTGGTGTTAAATTAATCCATGTTGATTCGAGAAATGTTTCCTGTGAAATACAAGTAATAAAACAAGGCTAAGATCGAGTATCCACTTTGTTAGTTGATGGAAGAATCTGAGTCTGTGTGTAGCTGAATTAAAACAACGTGCCTCATTGCTTGTTGACAGTAAGAAAGGGAACCATTTTCTGGAAAATTGGAGAGAATATCAATAATTCTTTTCGTTTGCCAAGAAATGATTCTAGCTCCATGGGAACAGTAAATTAAGATTATTATGTTTCTCGCATAAGTGAAGTTATCAACAAAGATAATATCAAAAGAAGAAAGGAATGAGGAATTGAAAGACTATATGCACAATGTACAAAATTAAAGTACCATTTACTATTCTCGAAAATTACATAGTAATGAAAAAATAAATAAAAACAGAGACTATCAATTTCAAAATTGTTCACCATGTTCTTTATATATATATAGCCTTTGAGATTTGAAAGAGAAATCACCCGACCTACGGTCGAGAACGAGGAAAAATTTACTCGCCCCAAAATCATTTTACTCAACCGACTCCATTTTCTTAATAGTCACGTTATGTAAACATAGCGTAAAATGCTGGCGGAAAACAAAAAATGTAATTTTAATTAAAGTTTCGAACGTTTTAGAAAAGATTTAAAAATGTTTAAAACTGATAACAGCAAAATATGATCGTTTCTCTTAATAACAGCATAAACATTTGGATGATGAAATTGTGTTTTTATTAAGTTTGAGTCTTTTAAGATCATGATATGCTGTTTTTTGTTTGTATTTTTTTTTTTTTTTTTGGCAATTGAGTGGTGGTACCTAAATTCGTAATTTCGTTCCTCTGACTACAACCTCCATTTCATAGATGATGAAAAAATAACAAATCTGATTTTCTCAATGACTTTTTATAAAAGAATTACTTGTATAATGTTTTTCGGTGCGTGGTTGAAAGAAGTGTGCGTATTTTTTCTTCCTTTCAAATGTTTGTTTTTACTTTTCTTAAGCGGAGAAGAAATATAGGATAATATTTTTACAAATGAGTTTTTATAAATCTGTGAGCGTTTTTAATCTGAGCGACAGAGACATTTTGGCTCCACTCTTAAGCGTTAATTAAGCAAACGTTTACACTAACCAGGACGATAAAAGCCAAGAATTCAATAATGTCATAATAGGTCATTCTAAGTAACTTGTGATTTTTAATGCCATACTTTTGGGTTGTAAAAGGAATCAGACTTACTTTTATTTTTAATTGACCGCAGGCGAGTAAAGCAATAAACTTTAATCGCCCAATTAAGTTTTTAATCGATTGAGTCGATCGGGTGAGTGAAATCTCAAAGGCTGTATATTAGGTACCTCCACTCAAATTTTCGCTACCTCAATTTAAATTGAATTTTTAAAAATAAAAAAGTTTTCTTGAAGCTATAATTTACATATACTAATTACTGTAAGCAAAATACCCTGGTCTATTTCAAACCGAAATTATATAGATCAGAGTCCAAAAATGTTAGGTTTAATTTTTTTTTAAATTTCAAATTTCCGCCACTTTTCATCAATTGTAAACAGAAGTCAATTCTCGGTTTTAAAAAATCTTACAAAAAATTACATCTCGCTGACATTATTTTATTCAAATTACCGAATTTAAACTTATCTGAAGTTCCCTTGAAAGAAGATTTACTTGCTTACTGCCTAAAATTTTTCAAAAAGGTTGCTCAATTACGATAGCCTTGTAATCACAGTTGTCATCATCTTATCAGAGGCGTTAATGATGAGTTACAGTAGCTGACCAAAGTTATGGAAGACGAATTTGCTATAAAAAGGTTTATATACGGATATTTTTTCATGTAAGCAAGGACAACCCTTGAATCACGGGATCTTTTAATGATAAAGATCGAGTACGGCCACCCGTACAAACAAAATAATGGGTAATCATCATGCAGAAAATTAAAATGTTCTAATTATTTAACAAAAAATGAGCACCCTTATTTAAAGTAAGCCTTTAGATTTTTCGATTAAAGCGAGAGCAACCGATAATACGCAAAAATGAGGACGGACCGGAAATATTAAAGTGTGAAGTGGAACCGCAATAGCCAAACTGAATAGAAACAGCATTTCCATAGAGCTGCTAATAGCCCTGAAAGAATTTGGTATAAAGAAAATTGCAGAAATAATAAATGAAATTTATAATAGTGGTGTAATACCAGATGACCTCAGCTAATTGATCTTCATAGCACTACCTGAGAAGCCAGGAGCAAACGAGTGCGAACTTCACAGAACCATCAGTTTAATGAGCCATATAACAATCGTCCGATTCCTGATGAATAGAGCGAGAAGCAGAATCAGGCTAAAGATAGGACAAGAACAGTGCGGTTTCGTCAAAGACACTGGAACAAGGAAGGTCATATTTATGATTGGATGCTCTCTGAAAGGACAATACAAATTACGAAGGACTTAGCTTTATTGCTTATGCGAAGGCGTTTGACAAAATACGCCACAAAGATTTGATGGAGATGCTCGGTAGCCTTGATATATTTGTGAAAGACCTAAGAGTAATCAAGAATCATTACTGGCAGCAAACCGCTTTTATACGGACAGGTAATGAATTCAGTAGATATACAAAGCTAGAAAGGGGCGTAATAGAAGGATGTGTCTTTTCACCGGATCTGTTCAACTTGTACAGCGAGAATATTTTGAGGACCCTAGAAGATATACCTGGTTTTGTCGTCGGAGGCCACAATTTAAACAACCTAAGGTACGCAGATGACACAGTGCTGAGAGCAGTCACAGAAAGGAAACTACAAGACCTCCTACTACAGAAGGTAGCTGAAGAGAGTGATAAGAAAGGACTACAAATAAACTGCAAGAAAACCGAATGCATGTTCATCAGTAAAAAGGGCAGCCCATTATGCTAAATACAGGTCGGGGATACTAGAATCAAGCAGGTACAAACATTTAAATACCAGTTAATGGTTTTAACAGAAGACGGAAAGTGCGACACAGAGATCCGAAGGCGAATTGGCATGGCGGATGAAGTATTCCAGAAGCTGAGTAGAGTATTAAGAAACAGAACAATTTCGCTAGAAACAAAGAGAGTACTGGATTGCTGTGTGATGTCAGTTCTTCAATATGGCAGTGAATGCTGGACAATCCAAGATGAAGAAAAAGTTTGAAGCATCTGAAATGTGGTTCTACAGAAGAATGCTGCGATATCATGGATCGAGTATGTGAGCAATATAACGCTTACGGTCTTAAAAATGATGGAAACAAAAGGGAAATTAATACTGAGCATCAGGAAGAGACAGCTGAAGTTCCTGAGACATGCAATGAGGAAGGAGGGCTTAAAGAACCTGATACTAACAGGCCAGATAGAGGGGAAAAGAGACAGAGGAAAACAACGGATAACGTATTTGAAGGACCTAATCAGGTGGATGATGGAACGAGGGTTGCATGGTGTAACAGGAGAAGGCGTGCTAAGAGCCACCAGGGATAGGGAGACGTGGAGAGCCATTATCACCTCCGTCGTGAAGGGACGGGGGACATAGAAGAAGAAATATATTAGCCACACATTAATCTGAGAGACCTATGAGAAGGAATTTTTTTTAAATTTTTGAAATATTTTAGAAATTATTTAATATAAAATAATAAAAATGGAAACAATTCTTGTAAAAATTCATTATAATCTAAAAGCTTTTTCTATTTAGAATATGATAACATTTTAATTTGTGTTTATAAAAGCAATTAAATGTTTATCCAAATAAAAAATGGCTTAGGTTTATTGAATTTTTGTTTTCGCAATTCGGAGCAGATTTTCTAAAAATGAGCAGGTTTTGAAGAAAAAAAGACATTTTGATTAGCATTCCTCAATGACTCCTGAATGACTCTTAGTCGCATTTTTCGATATTTCTGAAAATTAAATGGTGGGTGGTAACATATGTAAAAAATTTAATGCGTTTACCAAATATTTTCTAAAAATAATTATTTCGAAACTGATTTCAGTCAATTATGAATAAGTTCTGACATTTTCATCAAAATTCAACCATAATTTGATTTTTGCAAGAATTTCCAAATTAAAATTTCACAGTCAAAAAATGACTTTGCGTAATATTATGTTTTGACGTAATAAACTCTGGCGTCAATTTATGCCTCGCACTGGCCAGAGAGAAAAAAGATTTTCTATCACTAAATGAAACAATTACAAAAAACCTGTTAGAAACAATTAAATAAAATTTTAAAAAATAACTAAAAAATACTTTGATTTATCTTCTTCATGATATTGTAAACATTTTGCCGAGAAAGCTTTGTTTTTATTTAATTTGAAGCCTTTTCCTTCAGATTATGCTGTTTTTTCAGCGATCTTTTTGGATATACTTACTATATATATATCTGTGTGTGTGGGTGGGTGAATTTAGATAACTCTTAGCGGGGAAATAGACCTTTTCAACATGTCATTTTAAGACATGCATTCCCATATAAACAAAGAATGCGAAAAAATTCTAAGCCCAGATCTTTGCTCTAGTAAAGGAAGGGTTTGGGAGATATTCGTTTTTATAGGGTTAAACTAGCAGAATTTTAGTAGTAATTTCTTCTTGTGCGTTGACTGGTTTTTTGTTTTGAGGTTTAACGAACTATCAATCCGTATGAGATCATTTAAGGTCACAACCAATGATTTTTGGTTAAGGTTATCTTATTTTTACAACGTCTTTATTTTCGAGTATCAAGATTCATTGGGATTTGTTTTTAAGGGCAGGGTCCTGAAGTCCTACCCATGTTATTTAACCCATAACTGGAGGGAAGGGACGGATTATTACCTTTCCCAAAGGTACCAGTGCTTCAGTGGGTGCAGGGTATTCAACTGGAATTCGAACTGGGCTCACCGATTTCTCTTTCCGAGCCGATATTCACTACACTACAACGCACATCCCTCACTATACGCTTACAGCACCTGGTATTCCCAAGCGGTCACCCATCTAAGTACTGACCAGGCTCAACGTTGCTTAACTTCGGTGATCGAGCGAGAGCCGGTGTATTCAACGTGATAGGCCGGTTAGCAACACGGATTTTTTTTTTACCAAAAATATAACGTTTTCGGTCGTATCAAGTTGAAACATTGATTCTCGTACGTTTAGCGATGTTAAGAAACGCTGAACCTGGTCAGTATCTAGATGGTGACTGCTTGGGAATACCACGTTGCGTAAACGTGGATTGGCGAGCGGTGTAACTCCTCGGAATTGGAAATCAGAAAGCCAAGCTCCAATTCCGGTCTGGTTCGTTTTATTCACCTACACACAAATATACTTGTAAAAGCTATGAAACAAACTCTTTCCTCTACAGCTATTTGGACTTGTATAAGTAACTCATTATTTTCTCCAAATATGTCTTACAATCTTAAAATATTTTCTGGCTTTTAATAACCTACACAAAAAAAAATCAATGAAAATCAGAAATATATTCTCGGATAGAGAAAAAAAAATTTAAATTGTGTTTGTTCAGAATGTTTCTAAATTTACTGTTGTTGGCAATGTTTTATTGTGGGAGTAAGTAGGGGGTTTATCTTTTGTAAATAGGAACAAATGTCGTAGTATTGGCTACAAATTTGTTTAAGAAAAACTAATTTTTTACGATAGTAAACACTTTGTTGCTCCAAAGAGTTTTGTATGGCTGATTTTCTGTCTAATACATATACTGAAAGCTTTCACCAGTGAAAATGTATGGGGAAAAGATAGGCTTCAATGTATTGCGTTTATTTTTTAACAAGTAAAGGATATATCAACCAACCACGTTGATTTTAACAAAAAATAATTTGAGGTCTTAATATTGATTACTAAAATTTGTCTTTAACTTCAGCAGGTATTTGCCGCAAAAGAAAATTGTGAATACAGACCGTTTTAATTTTTAGATTTTGTTCAGTTAATTGACACCTATTTTTTCCTAAATATTGGTGAATCACTTTTAACAGAATATGGAAAGAAGAGAGCTTTGAAATCTATTAAATTTTTCATTTTTTTTTTATTTAACCATTTTTTATTTAATAAAATTAAATAAAAAAAAAATTAAATAAATTAGAATAAAAAATTTAATAAATTAGAATAAAAAATTTAATAAATTAGAATCCCCGGACGAAGAATTCCAGTGTTTTCCCGTTGATTTTTTCACTTCCAGTGCTACTTTACGATGGATTTGCTTCAACAATGACGCTATAAATGCTGCGTTCAGACAAAGAATTGTCGCAAATCATCACGCCATACCCGTGGATTTCTTTCTTCAAGCTTGATGATTCTTGAAAGAGCATCAAGATATTATCAAAAACTCAACCTTTCAAACAAAAATCACAGCAAGATTCGAAACCCCGACCCAGAACACACTGCCACAAACCTACAATTTTTAATGCTTGTGTTATTTTTCCATGACTTTTCTGTCATATGCTGACGTTTAAATAAAAGATATTTTTAAAAAATATTATGAGAGTTTCTAGGTTTTATTAATGTCTATATTATCGTAAAAAGAAAAGAATTTCTTCATATGAGGCACTTCATTCAGATATGTGCTGCTTCGAAGAGCGAGATAATTTATATTTCTTTTTTACCAACAATCAGTTTAAGATACTTTCGAACTATTTTTGTCTTTATTAACAGCATCATAGATTCTTTTCTTTCGTTATTATTATCATTTATTAGCATTTTCCTAGAGACTAATAAAGCCATGGCCTTCTTTTCATCATTTTTATGCCATCTCTTTACATAATGTTACTCTACACTGATTCTTTTTTATTTATTATCTGTGAATTTTGATGGCTTCATGGAAAATATTGTGAAATGTTTGCTCTCTTGTCTTTTCTATTATTTTTTTTTTCAATTTACAATTATCCTTCTCTTCGACAGTACTCTTGCTTTTTTGTTTTTTGTTTTTTCAAGGGCATTGGTGCAAAGTAAACAGCATAGAATAAACTTAGATTTGATCTCGGATCAGTGATTCCGTTTTTGCACCGAAAAAAGTTGCCAACCACGAATCACTATTTACATCACTTTAAAATAGTGTAATTTTACAGAAATCTTCAAAGTACCAATCTCCGCAGCGTTAAGTTTTCTCCGTTAATATTAGCACTGTACTTTCACGTCTATTCATTTTCGGTAAATTCCTTTTCCTCTTCCGTCGAACTTTTACTTTTTGTTCTACAGTTTCTTGATCTTTTTTTCATTCTATTTCAAATTTTCATTGCAGTTTCTCAGAACTTGTGCGCCGGTAAAACGATCTTTCTTTGTCCTAAGACAAAACCGGTATTATTGATATTGCTGGAACCAAACTTAAACCAAACAGGCATTTTGTAACGTTTTTTAATTTGAGTTTTTTTTTTTTAAGTGGGAAGGCAACAGCACAAATTTACCAAATAGAGAAAAAAGCTAAGAAGGCGGAATTATCAGGTAGAAGGAGAAGAAAAAACAAAATAAACTCATCAAACGTAACTAATATACAACATATGCGAACTGAATATTATAAAAAATGTCGCAGTTGGCGTAGATAGACTAAACTATCGCCCGGTTCACATTCCACCCACATCTATTGAACAGGTGAAGAGGCTCATCCCTTACTTCCTGTTTAGGATGCGGTTTCCGGTTTTCACTTTTCTAATCTTCTTCTCACTTCGTTTTTTTTTTTCAATTGGAGTAGATAGACTAAACTATCGCCCGGTTCACACTCCACCCACATCTATCGAACAGGTGAAGAGGCTCATCCCTTGTTTCCTGTTTAGGATGCGGTTTCCGGTTTTCTCTTTTCTAATCTTCTTCTCACTTCGTTTTGTTTTTCTCTATTGGAGTAGATAGACTAAACTATCGCCCGATTCACAATCCACCCACATCTATTGTACATGTGAAGAGGCTCATCCCTTGTTTCCTGTTTAGGATGCGGTTTCCGGTTTTCTCTTTTCTAATCTTCTCATTGTTTTTTTGTTTTTTTTAATTGGAGTAGATAGACTAAACTATCGCCCGATTCACACTCCACTCACATCTATTGAACAGGTGAAAAGGCTCATCCCTTGTTTCCTGCTTAGGATGCGGTTTCCGGTTTTCTCTTTGCTAATCTTCTCACTGTTTTTTTTTTTCAATTGGAGTAGATAGACTAAACTATCGCCCGGTTCACACTTCACCCATATCTATTGAACAGGTGAAGAGGCTCATCTCTTGTTTCCTATTTAGGATGCGGTTTCCGGTTTTCTCTTTGCTAATCTTCTCACTCTTATGTAACCCCCTGCACATCAGTGGCGTTAATGCCTTGCTTGTGGTGATATGATTAAAGAAAAAATGAAATTATATTCTTGTTAATATGTGTTATATTTAGTGGATATGTCGCGGGATTAAAAAATAACAAAATAAAATACAAACACAAATTAAAAACATATAAAATGAAAATAAATTTAAAAAACGTATAATCTCTTAGGAGGCTTCTCACAGAAAAGATAATTCATACATGCGCAAAAAAAGGGGGCTTCCTTGCACCAAAAAAAAAAAAAAAAAAAAAGAAAATTTGTCTCTTTTAGCTGTGACTCTCGACGGGAAAAGACAGACCTTTTGCTCGGGAAGACATTTTCCCTGAAAAAAATAGTTGCAACCCAATGAATAAAGTCAAGTCTTAAAAATATTTCAGAGTCAGCGTCTCCTTCTTCGTTTCATAATTTAATTTCAGCGTACGAGCAACAAAGTAATTCCACACGTATTGGGTATTTAAGTGAAAGAACCGGAACTAATCGCACATGTAACCACAGCATCTGTAGATACACATATTTCAGGATATATAGCCTTTTAAAAGAATACCGGCTTGTGCAATCGAAAGTCTTATTAAGAAAAATATGGGTTTTTGTTCTTTTTATATTCGTTTCTGTCTTTTCTTTTTTTTTCAGGGAAACTACATTAGATCCTAGAAAACGTAATAAACGAAAACGTGAAGAAAGGACGAAGCATCAAGAGTAATAAGTACGGTTTTCAGAAAAAGAATGTACATGATGCAAACGACGGATTGGAGGCAGCAGAATCCTTACTCGGCGATTCTGTGTGAATAGATGGTGAATCAGTGCGTGTGGGGGGGGGGGACTTGCTAAGGCCTACAGAGAGTGGAAAGACCGCCCGCGTTATGAAGTAACACGACACAAAGAGAGTTATGAGCAATAATATAGGATTGAATCATTAATTGATTATGAAGTTATATAAAAATACATGTCGGTTGAAAAGAATAGGAATCACGAAAACAGCATCCTCGTTTAACGTCCGTTTCCATGCTCGCATGTATTAAACGGGGTTTTCTTTATGGCCTTTTTATCAGTCTGACCTATTTTGTGTAAGGACAGGCTGTAATCTCAACTTCCTTAAATTCACTTTGCTAACCTGGGTCTATGTTTTACATGATCTACCCATATTTTGGCCGCTGACCTCAATAAACCGACAATTGCTGACCTAAATTCTATGCCCATTCTTTCAACGTGTCCAAACCATTTAACTCTCTCGGCGGACCTCAAATGGAATGACTATATTGAAACCATTGCCAAATCTGCTGCTATGAAAGTCGGCTCTCTGTGCAGGGCCCGAAAATTTTTCCCACCTGAAACTATTCTGCACATATACAAATCTACCATCCGCCCGTGTATTGAATATTGCTGCCATATCTGGTCGGGTGCCCCTGCTGCTCTCCTTGGGCTTCTTGACAAAATACAAAGGAGGATCTGTAACGTGGTTGATACTGACTTGGCAGACCGGCTGCAGCCGCTCTCACACCGGCGCGATGTAGCTTCCCTGTGCCTCTTCTACAAGTACTTTCATGGCTTCTGCTCCGATGAGCTTAGATCACTGGTGCCGCCCAAACACGAATTTACACGAGATACTAGATTAGCAACTAGGTCCCACCAGTTTACAGTTAAACAAATAAGATGTAACCTTAAATTCTACTCCAACAGCTTCTTTTCTCGCGCTTCCCGCCTGTGGAACTCCCTTCCACAAGTCTGCTTTCCCGACAGTTACAATCTCCAGGTGTTTAAATGTAGGGTCAATAGACACCTCCTATCACACTAACTCTCAACTATTCTCACAACACTCTCATCTACCCAACCCTCATTCTCGGTATCCTCACCCGCCTATCACCCACCCTCTGTTATTTCCTATATTTAACCAGCCTTTCTCCACTCTACGTAGCCCCCTGCACAGTAGTGGCAGTGACATGCCTTGCTCGGGGTGAAACGCTTATAAAAAAAACAAAAAAAAAAACAACTCTTGTTTGACGCATAACATATGTTAAAATGATAATACCCAACCGATTTCTTAACTCTTCTGATGACTTCCTATCCCTAAGATAGACTTTTCACATTCAACGTAATATTTATATGTCAGTTCGAGAAATTCTGCTAATGCCAACTTCCTTATTTTTATTTTTTTTTAATCTTATCACCCCGAGCAAGGCGGTAACGCTACTGATGTGCAGGGGGCTACATAAGAGTAAAAAGATTAGAAGAGAGTGAAGAGAAAGACGGAACAATTAGAAAGGAGCAAGAAAAGGATGGGAATACAGGTGTAATGACAGTTGCAAAGTTGGAGAGAAAGGAAAGGATATACAGGATGGTGAAGAACTAAAGTCAAGTGGTTAAGAGATGAGTATTGCCAATGCATTTAATTTCCTGGAGGTTGAAGCCGTCAGGCAAGCAAGAATATGGAAGCGAGTTCCACAGGCGGGATGTGCAAGAAAAGAAGCTGAAGGAGTAGAATTGTCGTCTGCATTTGGTTAATCTAACAGTGAATGGGTGAGACCCAGTTGCCAATCTGGTTGCACGAGTAAACACCTGTTGCAGAGGTACCAGTGATTTAAGTACGTTGGAGCAGAAGCCATGAATGTCTTTATAGAACAGACAAAGAGAAGTCACATCCCGTCGGTGGGGAAGTGGCTGGAGTCGAGCCGGCAAATTGATAACTATCACATTACTGATTCTCCTTTGGAGCCTGTCAAGAACACTGAGATGAACAGCAGGTGTGCCCGACCATATATGGCAGCAATACGTCATGCACGGACGAATGGTTGATTTGCATATATACAGGATAGATTCAGGCGGGAAAAATATCCTGGCTCGACACAGTGACCCAACCTTCCTAGCAGTGGATTAGGCCAGTTTCATCACCATATAGTATAACACTTGTATAAAATCAAGTTGTACATAGTTATTATTACATATTATGTGAAAATACCCGAGATGTTAGAAGAGGCAAAAGTTCCCTACATTTGTCTAGCCTGATCTTACATTTGATATTGAACTTGTTTCTGCGCCTCCACCTATACTTAACGTGTCATCACAACTGATGTACAAACTCCTACTCAACATTATCAAGCTCAACCTTTTTGTCTTCATCATTTGTGACTGGTTGGTTCGGGCAAGTTCTGCATTTGAATTTCACCACAGTGTCTAATCTACAGCTCAGTCCATTACATCGCTTACGCTTACGCAATAAGTGCAAGACATAAGACAATCATTAAAAATCATATGCACCATGAAGGCTTGTGGCCGATCGTTAGTGTTATGGATGCCGTATCTTGATGTGATTGATTAATTAAGATATTGATTTATCATATTCTTATGTATAGCCAATCTCGCAGTTCCAGTGCTCGATACGTGATACACAGTTACGCGTGACATAATGGAGTTCTAAACATTTAGTGGATCAGCACTTAAATACAAATCAGCTCATTTGCATAGGATACCACACTTATAACATATTTCTAGGGGTGTGCTGACTACGAGTTGAACCAATCCTTGTGAATGAAATTAGATAGACGGAAAATCCTGAAAAATTATACTACGGGTTAGTCAAATTTCCATGTGAATAATCAATGTTTCTGTTTTATGAAGGCGTTAGAATATGGTCTCCATAATAATACTGGGTTCTTAAATAGACAGACTGTATTTACTGTCATAAACCACCACCCTAAAACCAATTTCTATAAAATGACCAATGCTATTTAGGTAAAATAAAAATTGTCACTTGATGATTCCTTCAGTCTTGTTTATTTCCTTAAATATTTTAACATCGTTTTGGATCGTAATAACAAATTAAATAATTCAAACTCATATACACTTAATTCTGGAATCATAATGGAACGTGTGTATCAAACAATGGTCGCACATCAATAATTCAACAATAGCATTATATGACGCATAGCTATAATTGTGGGAGATTTTCCTATTTGAAAAATACGTTTTATAAATGCGGTATAATGGATCGGAAACACTATAAATATTCATTCTATGATTTTAACTGAAATTAGAATCTTACCTCAGTGAAAAAAATAAGACAAGGAAAAACTTTATTTTAAATAAAAATTACATATATATATATATATATATATATATATATATATATATATATATATATTTTAACGAAACTTGGTTATAAGCAACCGACAATTTGTAATGAATTATTTTGAACATTATTTTTACCGATACTCGTATTTAAGTAGATATTCTGTTTTTAATTAAACAGTATTTTATATTTATATCTACCGGCCTGATTATTTTACGATAAATTTTATTACGAAAATGTGTGTGTGGTTTATTTGGTAGCTTCTCCTATGTAAATAGGGGTTCGCAGGTTCGAATCCTGCTGGGGGGGGCACACATTTTCGTAATAAAATTTATCGTAAAATAATCAGGACGGTAGATATAAATATAAAATACTGTTTAATTAAAAAACAGAATATCTACTTAAATACGAGTATCGGTAAAAATAATGTTCAAAATATTTAATTACATATATATATATATATATATATATATATATATATATATATATTTCAGAGGAATTCAAATGTCTTGTCTGCCTAAATATTATTTAATACCAAATAGTTGAAAGATTAGAAATCAGATGTGCAATGATTTTATTTGAAAAAAAAATACAGTTAGAGCCCTAAAGCAACGACAACAGATAGTAATATGTCATTGAAAGACGGAGAGAAAGCTATATGAATTTAAGTGTCATAAATTGTTATCGGCGTTCTGCGACATGTGCTAACAAAGTGATTATTAGAACTTTCATTTTGTAATTTCACATTCGATACACTGAACTACTCTTTAAAGGGCACCTGTTTTATGGAAATTCTTACAAGAAAAATATTATTGATATGAAAAGAAAAAAAGAAAAGCAAAAAAGAAAAAATGAAAATCAGTAAAGAGAAAAAAATACGAAAAAAAAAACAGAAGAAGGAGAAAAAGAATAAAGGCCATGATGAGATTAAAAAAAAATGGAAAAGAATGAATTATATAGATTGATTTATTTGTTGTCTTTTTTCCGTGTGTGTGTGTGTGTGTGTGTGTGTGTGTGGTTTATCAAACCTTCTAAACTTATTTAAACTTATTTAAAGCGGAAAAGATAATTTAAAGCGGAGAAGATAATAAACAATTTCTAATACAAGTTTTACAATCTTACTTTTTAACCCATAATTGAGAGAATAAATGATGGATTCATAGCTTTCCCCAAGAAGATTTTTACAATGTTAAACTTAACGAACCAGGCTGGTATTTGAACTCGGCGTTAGAATAAAAATAGAATAAAAATAGAAAAAGAAAAATTAATAAGAAAGGAACAAAAGAATTAAAGAAAGTGAATAAAAAAATGAGATTGGAAAAAAAAAGTTAGAAAAAAAATTAAGGGAAAAAAAAAGCAATAACGAAAGAGAAAATCAGGAGATGCGTAAGGAAAAGAGAAATGAAAGAAAAAATGGATGAATAAAGATATGTTTAAAGGAAAAACTATAGTAATGAAGAAGGAAAAAAAGGAAGAAAATGCGATAAGAAAAGAAGAGAAAACAAATAAATGAGAAGAGAAAAAATAAATTATTGAAGAAAAAGATAACGAAAATAGGAAAGAAGTGAAGAAAAAAGAAAGAAATGATCAAACGAAAAAAAAGAAAAAAAGCAAAGTGGATAATGACGGAAGAAAAATGAATGACAGAAAAAAAAATCATGAAAGACAGGAGGAAAAATAAAAATATTTGTCTCTATTGATGTGATGATGTCTTGTAATTATTTAAACTATTTATATTTTTTGGAATGTTGTCATCATTTTCATTGATATATTTACGACGTTTCAACCGTTGTTCGTTCCGCCCTTCTTCAGGTGGTTGAAATTTCAAACTGAACTCTCTATTTCATCTACCGGGGAAGATTGTTCTAATTCCATGAGCTATGAATAAAAAAGAAAAGAAACGACAAAATGAAACAGAAATTAATGTAAATAAGAAAAATAAAAAATGACGAATGAAAGAAGCAAAGAATAGGAGGAAACAGATAGCAAAGATGAAAGTGAAAAAAAAAAATAGAATAAAGAAAGAAAGAAGAAAATATATGAACAATGAATGACACCAGAGAATTCTATTAAATAAACACCGAAAATAAATTAAAGAAAAATTGTGGTAAAAACTAATAAAATATGCACGACGCGGGTGGGGGGGGGTATTATAAAAAGCAAAGGAAAGACAAATTGTGAGAGAAA
>JBBBDQ010000657.1:1302500-1387500 GCA_037127315.1 Ascarosepion bandense
TTTTAAAAAATCTAATATAAAATAGATGACAATAAAGAGCCCAATGAATATTATCCAGAGAAATATTAAATATAGAGAAGAAAACTCAACACATGATTAAACGGTTATAAATACACAATTATAAAGCCGAGCCTGATGAAGCAGTTCATATTTTTACTACTGCCGAAATAAAATTTGGATTTATAACCGTTTAATTATGTGTTGAGTTTCTTTCTTTCTCTTTATATCTATCTATCTATTTATCTATCTATCTATCTCTTTCTCTCTCTCTCTCTCTCTCTCTATATATATATATATATATATATGTGAGTGTGTGTGTATGTGTATGCGTATGTGTGCGCTTGGCTAGATTGGCGTGTTTCTGCGTTTAAATACACATATATACGATGGTATAGTAATTCTAACACTGGTATTCCATCATTAACTCATAATAGCTCTAGTATTGTTCGTGTGAATGTGTGTGTGTTTTCATGCGCATATATTTTGCATTTACTTTCGTGCAAATACTCTTGGGAAAGGTATGACTTCGTTTCTTCCCTCCAACTATAGGTCAGATCGGGTGCTGTAGCTTTACTGGGCAACCGGTCTACCGTAGAAAGTAATGGCCATCTACTGCGGAAAATCTTAGGCCCAAGCACTCATGACTGCTTCCAGACGTATCGCGTATGGCACTTAACTGACTGACTACATGTATGTGTATTTTCATGCCTATATAATCTTGCTAATTTCCAATAATATATAGTGGATAATATTACGTCAAAATCAGCAGTAAACAAATATCACATACACACACACACACACACACACACACATATATATATATATATATATATATGTAATGCGTAATCGTCTGTGTACAATCTTTGATTGTTTTTATGAACAAAAGACGATAAATTCTTCTTGTTTACATTAAGTTGTTAACAGTCTAGAGTTTCAAATGTACTTGTGAGTATCACCGTTTGGTAAAGAAAAGTTTGAAAAATATATATATATATCGTTTCACCCCAATCAAAACAGTACTGCCACTGGTGCACAAGACGCTACATAAGAAGAGAACGAAGAGAAAGAATAACAGGTTACAGGGAATGTCGGAGAATGGGTAATAGAAGGATGCGAGTACTGGTATGAAGAGAGTTATATAAGGGTAGAGCGGAAAGAGAGAACAATGTATAGGGGTGTCGGGGAAAGGATAAGAAAAAGATGGGAGATTACAACTGACGTTGCATTTAAACACTTGGAGAGTGCAGCTATCAAGGAAGCATGTATACGGAAGGAATTTTTACAGGCGAGAAGTGTGATAAAAGAATCTGAGGAATAGAAGTTGCTATATATATATATATATATATATATATATACTACAGTCATCCGCAGACAGATATGTTTCGCTGTATTACAGCTCATCAGTACAGCTTAGACTCCGGTCGCTTCCTAACCCAGGATTGAAACCCGACCGGTTATTCTTAATCCATATCTTGATCCGGTCGTCATCTGTAGTGGGTAGGGCGGGTCTACTTGAGTGTTCTTCATCAATAAACCTACACTTAATGAACCATTTCCGTACAGTTCTGTCAGCTAAAGCACTTTTGCCATACATAGAACATATCTTTTTCGTTGCTTGTAAGGCATTTTTACTTTTACGGTTATAAAGAGCATCTAGTGTATAAAATACACGTCATGATATTCTATTTTTCATAGGGATGCAAAACTAACACGAATAAAGTGGTTTCAAAGGATTTTATCAGGGGAGAGTTAAAAGCGTGCTCTAATCGGAAATGTAAGCATATTATATTTGTCGATAAATTTGTCGTGTTTATCACGAAGAACTAAAAATCAGCATGATGTTTCCGGAAAAAACAATACATCTATATATATATATATATATATATATATATATATATATATATATATATATATATATGTGTGTGTGTGTGTGTGTGTGTATATATATATATATATATATATATATAAATGCTTTGTTGAACAATATTTACAATGTCATTCTTTTCAAATCGCACAATGAAGGTAGTATTGAACGGACATGCCTCCCAATGCTATCATACGAACGTCGGTGTCCCTCAAGGCTCTATTCTAGGTCCTATTCTTTTCCTTATCTACATTAACGATCTCCCAGATGTAATATACGCTGATGACACTACGGTTTACTCTCGCATCGATCAAAAATCTGCCGAGGCTGACAAAGCAAATCTCGCTACCGAGCTTGAAAAGGCTCTCCAATCCGTGGCGGGCTGGGGTAAGAAATGGCTCGTGAATTTTAATGCTTCCAAAACGAAGCTGCTATCTATTAACCATCACAGACAATCGCTCCTAATCCAAATTAACATAGATCAGGCTAGTCTTTCTGAAAGCAAAAAACTGCGCCTCCTCAGGTTAACTCTCACAACAGACCTCAAATGACATGACTATATAGAATCCATAGCTAAATCCCCTGCTAAGAAAGTCGGTTCTCTGTGTAGGACCAGGAAGTTTTCTCGTCTGAAATAATCCTGCATATATATAAATCTACCATCCACCCGTGCATTGAATACTGCTGCCATTTCTGGTCGGGCGCTCCTGCTACCCACCCTGGTGTCCTTGACAAAATCCTATGGATAATCTGTAATGTGATCGATCCCGACTTGGCAGCTCAGATACAGTCACTTCTTCACCGGCGCAATGTGGCTTACCTGTGTCTCTTCTACAACTACTTTCACGGCTTCTGATCCGATGAACTTAGCTCAGTGGTGCCCCGTATATATGAATTTACTCGAACCACAAGATTAACAACTAGGCCCCACCCTTTTACTGTGAAACCAAATAAATGTAAATTCAAATTCTACTTCATCGGCTTCTTTTCTTGCACTTAACGCCTGTGGAATTCTCTTCCGTTTACTTGCTTCCCCGACAGCTACAATCTCCAATAATTTAAATGTAAAGTCAATAGCCATCTCCTATCTCACTAACCTGCATCCTCTCTCTTCTGTTTCTTTTTCAGTTCCCTCCACTCTCATGAGTATTCTCATCTTTCTCTTAACCATTTCCTGACACCGCCTATAACCTGTCACTCTTTCTCATAAATTTCCTCCTTTGTAACTCTTTGCAGAACAGTGTCAGTTAAATGCCTTGCTAGGGGCGATATGATTATAAAAAAATGTAATTTTGTAAGTGCGGCTGTAGATTGTCTAAAAGTTGCGGAAAGTAGAATTATAAAGATAAATATCTGCTATAGAAATAAAAACATCTGACCTTATCAAAATCACAACTCTACAAAATTTGCACCAGTCCAATATTATGACCTTGAGAATTACTTTCCTGAAGAAGACAAACATATAAATAATCATGCTGAAACACACCACCACCCGCCATTAATACACACACATTTAAATCCTCACAGAATTGCACAATTACGCATCATACTCGTCAAAACTAAGAGGGTGATGCCCATCTCCCTTTACTAAAATCATTTAAAAACGATAGAAGCCCTTACTGTAAAAACGAAAGCAACTCTTAATAGCATTAATTATGAACACCATTACAATGTACTGACAGTATTTTGGAAATAAAGTATATATCTTCTTTCAGCAATTGCTGTGTCTTTTTTACAAATTCTTTAATGTCAATTGATCTGAAGAGCTTTTATAATGATGCTGCGACCACATGTTTTTAATCGCACTACTAGGTTGCCATCTAGGTCCCACCTTGTTACGGTTGAAATAGTTAAATGTAATCACCGCTTCTACTTTTTCTCACAATCTCCTTCTGCTTACTTGCTTCCCTTATCGATACAATCTCTAAAAAAATTTAAATGCAGTTTCAATTGCCATCTTCTATCATCTGGATTTCCGTTCATCTTTTATCCTTTTCCCAACAATCACATATACTCAATCTTTTCTCTTACTGTAGCACTCTGCACAAAGGTGGTGATTTCGACTTCCTTGGATTGAAATGAATAAAAAAGAAAAAGAAAATAAACTTTCATACCATTTATAATAGTGTTATAATAATAAAAAATAATAATTTAATAATGCCCTTAACGGGACCAACAAACGTTCTTATAATTACCTAACCCGCTTGTGTAAATGGATGACAGAACAGGGTTAAGGTGAGGTAAGCATAAATTAATCGCCATGATGGCCAACGACCTTGAGAGACATAGTACAAGGAAGAAGTTCAATAAAGAAGAAGTTTACACAAAAAATATAATAAATAAAAATATAAATTTACCTCGTCAGTCTTCTTCAACAAAATATGCGGAATTATTTTAATCTGTAAAAGATAATGACGCATTTCACGCCTAGGTAAACAGCTCTATCAAAGTATAAATTTTAGAATATGATCTTTATGCAAATAAAAATTTTTTTACTACCATATATTTCTGCGTATTCAGTTACGTGCAGTACGTCATACACGCTTTGGGCAATCTTGTCTCAAAAGAGACATACTGGCTGGGCAGAAGATTATCCCGCAGTAGATTGCTATTGCTTTCTGCGGTATACTGGTTGCCAGCTAAGGCTATGGAATCCAATCTGTCATATTATTTAACCCAACACTGGAGGGAAGAGATGGATTAATACCTTTCCCAAGGGTATTTGTACGTAAGCGAATACAAGGAATTCAATTGGAATTCCAACTCGGCTCCCCGATTCTTCGTTCCAAGTCGATATCCACTGCACCACAAAATGCGACTGTTACAGAAAGCTAACTTTAAATCTTGTGGTGCACCGGCACTGGTAAATAGGCTAGTATGCTTGCGCCATGGATCGCGATAAGCTAACAACGGTCTCGGTATGGTAACTACTGATGCAAACAGTTTTATTTGAAACATTTCACATGATAATGTTGTTCTACAGTTATAAATGTAATAAATCTACTTTTATCTCTTGATTTCACATTAAAATTCAATAAGCTATTACACAGCAATTTGAAAATTTCCACTGAGTAACACGCACAATTAACAAATAACGCAAGCCATTTCCCCACCGACGGGACGTGGCTTCCCCTTGTCAGTTCTATAAATACTTTCATGGCTTCTGCTCCAACGAACTTAAGTCACTATTGCCTCTGCAACAGGAGTTTACTCGTGCAACTAGATTGGCAACTGGGTCTCACCCATTCACAGTTAGATTAACCAAATGCAAACGATAATTCTACTCCTTCAGCTTCTTTTCTCGCACTTCCCGCCTGTGGAACTCACTTCCATATTCTTGCTTTCATGACGGCTAAAACCTCCAGGAATTTAAATGCAATGTCAATACTCATCTCTTAACCACTTGACTCTAGTTCTTTCCTCACCACCCTGTATATCCTTTCCTTTCTCTTCACCTTTGCAACTGTCATGACACCTGTATTTCCATCCTTCTCTTACTCCTTTATAACTGGTTCTTTTTTCTCTTCACTCTCTTCTACCTAATCTTTTTACTCTCATGTAGCCCTCTTCACACCAGTGGCTTTACTGCCTTGCTCGGGGTGATATGATTAAAAAAAAAATTTCTTTCTTGATTTGTAGAGCTATAGGTGCGTTTATGCCAATCATTATTTCACATAGTGTTAAATAATAACATTTTGGATAACATAAATTCTATATTTCTAATTAAAATGCATTACATTTATCGTCTTAAATAAGAACATGCACACTTTATTTTTCAATTTTTATTTCTCATTACAGAAAAAAACATTTGACACCCACATTAATATTTACAACCCTTCAAAATTACTATGATAATCACCATCTGATGCAAAGTCAGTCAGTCAGTTAAGTGCCATACGTGGAACACGCTTAGCAGATCATGTCTCCAAAGAGACATGACTGACTGGGCAGAAGATTATCCCGCAGTAGGTCACAACACACTAGAGGACGATCTCTCCCTGCAGAAAGAATATAACAGCGTGAGAAAGAAATACGAAGAACAAATTGGAAAAGGATACTCAAAATGGGATTCACTAAAAGAAGCAATGGTGACCTCAGCGAACAACATAGCCCCAAAGGAAATCAGACGCAGAAGAAAAAACAAGTGGATGACCGAAGAGATCCTCCACATGATGCAAAGGAGACAAAAAATAACGCCAAGACACGGAGCAGAGTACAAAATACTTCACAGGGAGATAAGGAACAAATGCAGGCAAGCTAAAGAGGAATGGCTCAACAACAAATGTGCAGAAGTAGAGAGACTGAGCAGGAACAACAAAGCAGAGATGCATAAAGAGATAAGAGAACTGACAGGACAAAAAACCTGCTCCTCAACAGGATGCATAAAATCCAAGGAAGGGACAATCATATTAGAGAAAGAGGAAATACTCCAGCGTTGGGAAGAATACATAAAGGATCACTTTTGCGACAAGAGAGAACAACCGAGAATACACAAGGAGATGGATGGACCGGAAATACTAAAATCCGAAGTGGAAGCTGCAATGGCCAAAATGAACAGAAACAAAGTACCTGGTCCAGATGGCATAGTGATAGAGCTGCTGACAGCCTTAGAAGAATATGGCATAGAAAAGATTACCGACATAATAAACGAAATTTATAGCAGCGGAATAATACCAGACGACCTATGCAATTCGATATTTATAGCGCTGCCGAAGAAACCTGGTGCAAACGAGTGCGAACTACACAGAACTATCAGCTTAATGAGTCACATTACAAAACTGATTGTCAGAATCCTGATGAATAGAGCGAGAAGCAGAATCAGGCCAGAGATAGGGCAGGAACAGTGCGGGTTCTTCAAGGACACTGGAACAAGGAACGCCATATTCATGATTAGGATGCTCTCTGAAAGAGCATTACAAATGAAGAAAGACTTGTACCTATGCTTCATTGATTACGCGAAAGCATTCGACAAAATACGACACAAAAAATTGATGGAGATGCTAGGCAACCTCGACATTTTCGGCAGATATAAGAATAATCAAGAATCTCTACTGGCAGCAAACGGCCTGCATACGGACAGGTAACGACCTCAGTAGATACACAAAGATAGAAAAAGGCGTAAGACAAGGATGTGTCTTTTCACAGGATTTGTTCAATCTATACAGCGAGAATATTTTGAGGACCCTAGATGACACGCCAGGATTTGTTATTGGAGGCCACAACCTGAACAACATAAGATATGCGGACGATACAGTACTGATTGCGGACACGGAAAGGAAACTGCAAGATCTCATACAGAAAGTAGCAGTGGAGAGTGACAAGAAGGGACTACAAATAAACTTTAAGAAAACTGAGTGCATGGTCATCAGCAAAAGATACAACCCAAAATGCCAAATACAGGTGGGGGATAACAGAATCAAACAAGTCCAAGAATTTAAGTACCTAGGAAGTGTTCTAACAGGAGATGGAAAGTGCGACACGGAGATCCGAAGGCGAATTGGCATGGCAAAGGACGCGTTCCAGAAGATGAGCAAAATACTAACACACAGGAGAATCTCAATAGAAACGAAGAAAAGAGTGCTAGAATGCTACGTGATGTCAGTTCTTCAATACGGCTGTGAATGCTGGACAATATCATCGAAAATGAAGACAAAACTGGAAGCGGCCGAAATGTGGTTCTACAGAAGGATGCTACGGATATCGTGGACTGAGCATACAAGCAACGACGAAGTGTTAGAAAGAATGGCAACAAAAAGGAAATTAATGCTGAGCATCAGGAAGAGACAACTGAAGTTCCTGGGACATGCAATGAGGAAGGAGAGCCTGGAGAACCTGATACTGACTGGACAGATAGAAGGAAGGAGAGACAGACGAAGGCAGCGGATAACATATTTGCAGGGTCTGATCAGGTGGATGACGGAACGGGGGTTGCCAGGAGCAACAGGAGCAAACATACTAAGAGCCACAAGGGATAGGGAGACTTGGAGATCCATGATCGCCTACGTCCTGAAGGAACAGGGCACATAGAAGAAGAAGAAGGTTGCTATTGCTTTCTGCGGTAGACTGGTTGCCTTCCAAGGCTATAGAACCTAATTTGGAGGGAAGAGACGGATTAATACCTTTCCCAAGGGTATTTGCGCGTAAGTGAATGCAAGGAATTCAACTGGAATTCGAACTCGGCTCCCCGATTTCTCGTTCCAAGCCGATATCCACTGTGCCACAAAAAAACCCCGTCATTTTACAGTTTCGTCATATGAGTTGCAGTCGATCGTATTATACTACGGATATCAGGTAAAATAACAAAGATTTACCGAGATTTTTGATCTGCTTTAAGTCCCCTTTGATACTTCAGTAGTAGTCAGTCCTCATTAGTTCCTGGTAGAGCACTTCTATCGTTTTGATATCCTGATGGAATCGTTCTTCTTGCTTATCACTCACATAGCCGTAATTACCCAGAAATTTATCGTGATGGCGATGTAAAAATAAACCTTAATACTGAAATTAGCGAATTACTGATAAAGTATATTACTGATCAGGTTTATTAATTTGAATTTTTGCAATAAACTGGAAAATTTTACCGCCTTATATATGAAAATATACAGTAATTGTTTTATTCATTAATAATTCAAAGTATCATAACTCATTAATATATTTGTATGAGCATTTCTCTCTCTCTCTCTCTCTCTCTCTCTCTCTGTCTATCTATCTATCTATCTCTCTCTCTCTCACGATATCACAACCTTCAACTTATTTGTGTATTTCATCAAAACGAATGATTTGGGCTTTTATTCGCTGACCTTTGTGTTCCAGTATTGATATTTATAACTCATGTCAACCAGTGACCAGGCGAGGAGTGTTGCATGGAAAGCAGCGCATCTGTAGAATACGTCATATGTAGAAGCAATTCCTACTCATGTGTTCGTTTACGTCTTCACATTTGTAAAGTAAAGCTGCCTTTCTTGCTTACCAAATCCGCTGATCGAAATCATTGCTTAAAAAGTATTTTCACTTTCAAATATATCATTCAGACAAGTCACACTGCAGCGTTGCATTGTTAGAATGTGTCTAAGTCCCATCTGTTTGTAGCAACGAATACTATCCGTAAACGTGAGTGTCTCACGGTTTTCCCATTTAGATTTGTAATGAACCTTAATTCTTAATTTTATGATTGCATAAGCTTTTTTCTAGTTCAAAGACTTTAAAAACGTAGAATTATCTTTATTGCTTTGTTTAATATTTCAGCATAATAGCTTTAGCAAAGTATTGCAATAACAATCCTCATTGTGAATTCAGGTCATTATTTAGAAAAGTAAAATGGTACAAATGAAATTATAACTAACAACAACAACAAAAAAATGAAATGATGTCGAGACATAAAATATCTTTTCAGCAAATTTGAGGGCGCTGAATCTGGAAGTGATCTTACTTATTCTTGATTAGCTATCGTTTTACTGTACAGAAATGCCTCACATTTGAAAAAAAAATGTTCATTTGTTCTCTGTATATATGATAGAGACTGATGGCAATGTTTCTCAAAGTAAAATCGAACAAAACTCTCAACTTGTATTTAACTCAACAAATATTGGTCTGCTTATTGAGAAATACCATTTTTCCAATAACAATCAGAACCTAAGTCGTTAAAAATACCACGACTGAATATACAAAGACCAACTAGTATTTTCATCAAATCATTTAATAAACTATTAGCAGAAATAAAACCTTCGTGAACATAAGAACTATGGTAAAAAATATTCTCTTTCTTGAGTGCCTAGCATGTCCAATGATATTTAAGTCCCCTTTGATACTTCAGTAGTAATCAGTCATCATTAGTTTCTTCCACCGACCCTGGTAGTGCTCTTCTATTGTTCTGATATCCCGATGAAATCGTTCTCCTTTCTTATTATCGGGAAATTTATCCAGATGGCGATGTAAAAAGTGAATCGTGATACTGATATTAGCATATTACTGATAAAGTATATTATGGATAAGGTTTATTTGTTAATTTGAATTTTTCGATAAACTGGAAAAATTTGATACTTCTATTTTTAAATTTTTGACTCAAAAACACTTTTTTCTGATAAAAATAGTTTAAGTGGCTGACATAAATTGCTAGGCGTGCATGAAAATTGATGGGATTCTATGACGTTTATTAATCAAATTTTGTGATCAGTCAAGATCCTAAATTGATTTTTTTCCAAAAATGTGTACTTTCAGTACAGCAAAAACGGTAGTAAACTATGAAAGTCTAAGACCATTTTTGTAATCAGTCTTCATCAAATTAGCTAAAAAAAAACGTGTTTTCTTTCTTGGTACCAAAAATTGTTGACAAGTGATAAATTTTTGCATTTCACCGTAGAATTTAAGCGCATGGTTTTGCATTCTCTACCTTCACTTTATCTATTGTTTTTTTTATATATTTTTACCATTTGAGATATGCGTTTTGTTGCGGTGAATATTGGCTCCAAACGAGAAAACAGGGATTTCGATTTCCAGTTGGATTCCTTGCATTCACATACCCGCAAATACCCTTGAGAAAGGTATAAATCCGTCTCATCCCTCCAGTTATGGATTAAATAACAGGACAGATTGGGTCCTACAGCCTTGGTTAGAAACCAGTCTATCGCAGAAAGTAATGGCAACCTGTTGCAGGAAAATCTTCTGCCCAGTCAGTCATGTCACTTTCGAGATATGATCGCCCAAGTGTGTATCAAGTATTGACTCATTTTTACTATTAAAGCCAAGCAACGTTTCTGAAATACTTTCTTCTAAATTTTCTCGTATTCAAAACATAATTGTTCATTATTTATTTGAAGTAATGGTAGGGGTTAACACACGGTCCAACTAAGTAACTAACGGGATAACAGTCAGAATCCTGATATGATGCATTGAATCCAGCCAAACGCAGAATACGTTTTATCGATTGGTTTCCATTCGTATTAAGAAATTGAAACTTGTTTTCGATCTTACTTTATATTCTCCTAACAAATTGCCTCATTACTGACGACTGCATTTTTTTTTTCAAGCAAAAGAGAACATGGGAGATTTCGTTAAAGTTGTGTAATTGTCCATCTCTTGTTTCTTGTTCAGTTGTTTACCGATACTTTTTAATACATTAATATTCTTAACGAATTTCTCTTTGTCAAGACAATCCTTTAAAAGATATATATTTAGATAAACATAATGTCCTATCAAGACCAGATAATCCAAATGTATAGAAACAAAGAAGTTGTTTCGCCTATCCACATGCATAATCGATAATTTACTTTTCAGATCTTTATCTTTGGATGCACATATCTAGATATCAATGCTAGTTTTTTAACTGATTTTCTTTGAATTTTTTCATATCTATCTATCTATCTATCTATCTATCTATCTATCTTTTTTTTTTTTAATCATTTCACCCCGAGCAAGGCGGAAACGCCACTGATGTGCAGGGGGTTACATAAATGTAAAAAGATTAATTAGAAAAGAGTGAGGAGTACAAGCTAGTTAGAAAGGAACAATAGAAAGCTGAGAAAGAAGGTGCGATGACAGATACATAGGAGGAGAGAAAGGGAAGGTTATACAGGGGAGGGGAGAGAGGAGAGAGCTAGAGGCCAGTGGTTAGTAGATGAGTATTAACTTTGCATTTAAATTTCTGGAGGTTGTAGCCGTCAGGAAAGCAAGAATACGGGAGTGAGTTCCACAGGCGGGAAGTGCGAGAGAGGAAGCCGCAGGAGTAGAATTGTCATCTATCTGTCAGTTTTCTTCTCTAAAACTATTAATTACCCAAACCAATTACTGTCAGTCTTCCTATCTAAATTTATTATCTAATTTAGAACTCCCTGTTTATCTATCTATCTATCTAGCTAGCTAGCTAGCTGTCAGTCTTCTTGTCTAAATCTGTTAATTATCGAAATCAATTAATTATATATCTGTCAGTCTTTCTGTCAAATCTTTTATCTAAGCCAGTCATCTCCCAGTTTGTCCAGCTATCTATCTATCTATCTATCTATCTATCTATCTATCTATCTATCTATCTATCTAAATCTGTTAATTATATACGTTAATTCTCTGCATATCTATCTATCTATCTATCTATCTATCTATCTATCTATCTATCTATCTATCTATCTATCTAACTAACTAATTACTGACTATTTGTCTATTTGTCAATTTTGTGAATTATATAAGTTAATGTTAATTTTCAGCACATCCATCCCATCTATCTGTGACTGGTAATTATATAAGTCTGCTATTTATCTAACTTTTCTCGTAGACCAATTAGCTATGGTGATTTACTTAGCTACTCTTAGATTTGCCACATGGCCGAAAGTATGGAGTGCGCAGTGATTCATTATTCAGTCGCAATTGATCTAGTGAGACAAGCTTGCTAAACATTTCATCACGTCAAAGTGTCAGAGCAATCAGCTATGTGCCGACTTCCGATGAGAAATACCAGTGTTCGAGTCAAGATAAAGGCTAACGCTTTTTGTTGTTGATATTTGCATAAGGCTACAGCTGATGTAACGTTATTTTCTCGCTTTTGTTACTCATCACAGCTATGATATTTTATATGTAATATGTACTGAATTTTATGAAAACGCATATAGACATCTTTTCCGTCGTTTTATCTATCTGTTTATGTCTGCCTCTATAATTGAAAGAAGTCTCCTATGCCTGTAAATGTGTGCTTGCGCAGACGCACACGCATGCGCGGAAGAAAATGTACCCATGTTTATATCCAGAAAAGACGCACTTACAAATGTGATGCGCACGCTTAGCTAAGAGACCATGCAGTGAGTAACGTGCAGAGTTTATTAGGGTGGGGTTCTAAAAAAAAGGGGCTAGGAAGAGGGAACAAAAAGAGCGGAAGAATGACGTGGTGGGAATTGAAGAAAGTGTCAATGGCTTTTGAAAGACAAGGAAGAAGGCAAAGAGAGAAAGTTTAAAATATGACATCAAGGCAGAATTAAAGAACGAAAATTACGTACGACGTTTAAAAGAGGGCAAAAAGAAGAACAAGAGAGCGACAAACAATAATAAAAATGAAATGAATAAAATAGAAAAATAAATGAAAGAGTGGAATTATTATTATACTTGGGCCTGATAGATCCATAAAAATCGGTGAGAAATAGAAAATGCAAATAAATCTGAACAAAATATGGAGAAAGAAGAAAAATACAAGGAAGGAAAGAAGAAACGAAGAAAAACAGACGAAATAAAGACGAAATACGCTGAGGAAATATTCTCTGTGTATGAAAAATGAAAGACAAGAAAGCAATAAAGAAAAAAGAAAAGAGCAACAGACAAAATAAAGGCGAAATACGATGAGGGAATTTTCTCTGCGTAGGAAACGGAAGAAATAAAAGAAAGAAAGAAAGAAAGAAGGAAGGAAGAAAGAAAGAAAGAAAGAAAGAAAGAAAGAAGGAAACTAAGTGCATATCTTGATTTGATGTGTCAAACATGAAATTATGTTTTGCATACACATATATATGCAAGTGCGTTTTCAAGTGTGCATGTGTGAGCGTGCGTCAGTGTATGTGTATGTGTGTGCGTGAAAGTAGATGAACAAAGGCACGTGGAATAGATAAGAAGCATAAGAAATTGGTGAAAAATTATAAAAGAAAATGCGTAATGAATAGGAAGAGATTGACATAAACTATGAACAGACTGACGAGGATAGATAGATAGATAGATAGATAGATAGATAGATAGATAGATGAACAAACTTAGATAGATAGATAGATAGATAGATAGATAGATAGGTAGATAGATAGATAGATAGATAGATAGATAGATAGATAGATAGATAGATAGATATAAATAAATTATTTTCAAATTTGATAAGGTAGTATTCATATAAAATATTGTAATATGATATTAATTTAGTATAAGTGAACTAAAACTAAAAAAAAAACACATATAAACTAGATGTCATAAAATAGATGTCATAAAAGATCACGGGACCAGTGACTCCCTAGAGTTGTAGGAACATAGCGTACAGCTGTAGTGGTTCATCTTTGGCACCATAGACTCACAGAGACGGTTTTGAATTGAGAGTTTTATTTCTCCTAGACCGGTTGTCACCAAATGCAATAGAACTTTAGTCTGTACTGTTATTTGCCCATAGCAAAACAGACCGGGTTTTATTTGCCCAAAGCTGGAATTGAGAAGTGATGAATTCGCACCTTTTCTAACCATATGCAATTTAATTTAATGAATTCCCATGAAATTCGAAAGCTGCACTCCGTTTCCGCGATCAGGGCCGAAATCCATAACTACACCGTGCCTCCTAATAATAAATAATTCCATATTAAATGAATTGATAATGTTTTTTGGGAAATTTCTAATTTCAACTTCCGATAAAACTTGTTAAATAAGTTTAATAATTTTAACATATCCAACATTATCAATAAAAAATAGAAAATTTGACATAGCGTTTTTCGTAGCTAAAGCATGACCAAAATTAATTCCTGGATTTGGATGAATAAAAGAAAAAGAAAATTCAAAATGAGGCCAAAATCTGCGAGAATGTTTCATGCTTTCATAATAGATGTGCTTAATTTAATTTGAAACATATATAAATGGAGCTAGAACAAAGCACATGTTGATAATATAGCGAGGGTCATAATGCACTGCCCGGGTCCACCAAACAGATTTGCATGCTCCCAGGTCAGGGGGTTCGGGGGTATTACGCACCAGTCCTAGATAGATAGATAGATAGATAGATAGATAGATAGATAGATAGATAGATAGATGATATAGCGAGATAGATACGAACAGAATGAGATAGATAGATAGATAGATAGATAGATAGATAGATAGATAGATGATATAGCGAGATAGATACGAACAGAATGAGATAGATAGATAGATAGATAGATAGATAGATAGATAGATAGATACGAACAGACTGAGACAGACAGATAGATAAATAGATAGATAGATAGATAGATAGATAGATAGATAGATAGATAGATAGAGAGAGAGAGAGATAGAGAGAGAGATAGAGAGAGAGATAGATAGATAAATAGATAGATACGAACAGACTGAGACAGATAGATAGATAGATAGATAGATAGATAGATGATATAGCGAGATAGATACGAACAGAATGAGATAGATAGATAGATAGATAGATACGAACAGACTGAGACAGATAGATAGATAGATAGATAGATAGATAGATAGATAGATAGATAGATAGAGAGAGAGATAGAGAGAGAGATAGATAGATATATAGATAGATAAATAGATAGATACGAACAGACTGAGACAGATAGATAGATAGATAGATAGATAGATAGATAGATAGATAGTGAGAGAGAGAGAGAGAGAGAGATAGAAACTAAGGCACTGTGAGGAAGAAACTGAAGAAACAGGAGATAAAAATGAAAAATATTCTTCGTTTGAAAGAAATCGTTAGAAATAACGAGAAAATTTGGCAAGAAAATAAAATAAAAACGAAATTAAGAAAGAAAGAAAGAAAGAAAGAAAGAAAGAAAGAAAGTTAGATTTGTGTCTGTGGAAACGGTCTTTCGAGCGGCTACCTTAATCACAAGACATATACGTAAAATCCGAGAACAACCACGAGTTAAACACATGGAAAATGACAAATCGTCAAGGAAGAAGCCTGGAGAAGAACATGTTTGAAGACGGAGTAGATAGACTGAATAAGTGGAAATGAGAGAGACGAAAAGAGGCGGTGGGTAAAAAAAAAACAAAAAAAAACGTTGCTTGAGGAAGACAGAAGTAGTAAGAGTTGGCCAGGAAGCAGGTCGTGTAAGAAACACAACTACCTAGACGACACCCGCATACACGATGTGCGGAATTTACCTCGACTGTGGCGCGAACTATACGCACGGTGTCTGAGAAAGAAAACAAGAGAAACGTAACTTAATGTACATCTGAAAGTATTTTCGTAGCAACCACTTATACACTATCAAGTGCGTCAATTATTTCCATGAAAACGAATCCATGTTACCGCTAAGAAGGAAAAGCAAAAAAAAAGGAAAAAGAAAAAAAATCCCAAAACTTGGGTGGGTAAAAAGTCCCTATCTGAAATGTAAACATGGACTTTAAATGTAGTCACCCACAAAAGCGTAAGAATATATGCAGACGTATAGTTGAATTTTCTGGTACGCTGTCGTTTTAGGGAAAGAGTGATTGAGTACGTTGGTGCGTGCGTGTGTGCACATGTGTGTGTGCACGAGTATGTGTGTGTGCGCGTGTGTGTGCGCGCGTGTGTGTGCGCGCGTGTGTATGTTTGAATGTCGTGATAGTGTCGCGTGTGAATGCTTAAGACTGTGGTGTCTACTCCTTTCTTTTTACACTTTTCAGTTTTGATATTTTTCTTGAAAAACATCACAAAAAACTTTATAAAGCACTTTTTTTTTTTTACTTAGAAATATATGTTGCTAAAATGATAAGAATTGCGCAAAAATATTTTCCCACTACCAAAAACAAAAAATAACCGCAGAAAATAACGAGGCAAAAAACAAAAAGACCGCCAACAAAAAAAAAAAGTAAAAAAAAGAAAACACCAGAATTTTTTTTTTTTTTAATGCAATTTGGCACTTTATATTAATGGAAATCAAATAAGAAATGTTCCACAGAAATTGCCATTATTATTATTATTATTATTATTATTATTATTATTATTATTATTATTCCTGTGTTCGCATGTTTACCCCAGGAGTCTGAGGAGTATCATTAATGTTCAAGTGACAACAAGTCATTCTAGCTCCATCCGTAATATTCTTGCCAACCACAGACCAACTCTCGGTATCTGAAGAATTTGAATTCTTTATTATTATTATTATTATTATTATTATTATTATTATTATAAGGATTGTGTATCTATTTATTGAGACTTGCCTTTGTAAATATATACATTGAAATTGTTGTTTATATAAAGCTATTTATTTTGGAAAACGCTGAAGCCTTCACAAAAACTTTAATAGTTGTGAGCCTCAATGAGTTGACTTTGTGTGCGTCACTCAACAAATGTAGAAGATGTGAATAAAACGCGCGTAATTTTATGAATGCCTTTACCTGCACACACGTGTTAGTCAGCTATTCAAATTCAAAAAGGGAAAGAGAGAGAGAGAGAGAAAAGCAAACAAGTTATCCGTTAAAAAGATATATTTTCTTAATACCTGTGACTAATTTGCACGTAAATATCAATAAATGTGATGAGCCGTACTCCTTTGGGAGGAAATTGTTAAAAACACACCCGCGCATCTATTGACACTAATATCATCACTGTTAACTTAAAACATACGCACACAGTATTAAAGACTTGCTTACACTGAGAAGAGTGAAGTTATTTGAAAGCCAGGATCACGTGTGTTTGATTCTTTCAGTTGGCAAGTGAATGGAAAGGAAGAAGAGATTTTTGTCAAACTTTTCAAAACCTCTGCTTGTATTTTTTCCTTCTGCTGACGGGGATATAGATGGCGAGTGTGCAGCGTCATCGTTTCTCCCATTCCAACCAATAATAATAAAAAATATAAAACGAATAAAAAATATAAAACTAATAAAAAATTACAATAATAATAATAATAATAATAACATTAATAATAACAATAATAATGGGATAAAAACAAGTACATTTCAAAATGAAGCCGACACGGAATTAAAAACACGGAATTAAAGAGAAAAAAAACATCCTTACAGAAAGTCGAATAAATATATTATTTCGGATTCTACCAAGCAGCCCGGATTACAAAATGGAATAAATTTAAAAGAGAAAATGCATACATACATATATATACATATATAAATATAAATATATGTATATATATATATAAATATATATGCATATATATATATATACATATATATATATACATATACATATATATATATGTATATATATATATACATATGTATATGTATATATGTGTATATATATGTATATATATATAAATATATGTATGTATGCATGTATATATGTATCTGAAAATTACCCTGGATAACAGATACATAATTATTAGTAAAAAAATATTAAAAATTAAAAAAAAGAAAAGTAAGTTTTACCTATCTTGAAGAATTTCCTACAGTCTCCATTGCTGTTTCATTATATTTATTTATTTTCCATCTTATATATACATATATATATATACAGATATTCATATATATATATATATATATATATATATATATACTATATATACATACATATGTATACTTTCATATATATATATATATATATATATATATGAACATAAACACCATTTATTTATATATTTTATCGTGGCATTTTTAATGTGTGTGCATTACAAAATCAACGTATAAATCTCTCTGTCTAAGTAAATTAATTAGATTTTTCATTGCTTCTAATATATCACATACATATTTGCATATATATATATATATATATATATATATATATACTTATCTAGGATCTATATATTTTTCATCGTTATCCTAATATACTTTAATCTAATTAAATTTTATATTTAGAGATATAAAAATGTTTGCACTCTTGCTTATTGAACTAGTTTTAGAAAATAAATAAATAAATAAAACACGGGTATATATGTAAATAGTTTTTGTCTAGTGTAGTGACTTATCAATAACTTCAAGCTGCGTAAGAAATGTGCATAGATAATTTCATTCACATTTAATGTTTTGTATATTCGAAAAGAGATGTTATTTTATTCATTCACACAACAAGCGTGTATTAAACCCGGTGCTTTCTTTCTGAGCAAAGAGAACTTTAAACTTACACCTTTTAATAATAAATAGAATATATAATAAACGAATTAATTTACTACGAAAATATAAATGTATATGTTTACAGAAATATCGATTTAAAAATGGGTTCACTAGAAACGCGCACTTTCCAAAAAATGCACATCCGTACGCACACTTAAATGCATGAGAGATCATTCTCTATCTATCTATCTATCTATCTATCTATCTATCTATCTATCTATCTATCTATCTATCTATCTATCTATCTATCTCTAGCTAGCTATCTAGCTATCTAGCAATCTATCTATTTCCCGTAATAACATTGCATTCTCAGAATTAATTAATCGTGAAAAATTACTGGAATTTGTAAAGTTAATTTTACTCATTTAAAGCATCAATAGCATTAATTTTTTAAGGAAAAATACGCATATACACACATATATATACATACAGAGATTTGAATAAATGTATATATATATATATATATATATATAAAAAATCAAGAATCGAAAATTATCCCTTTTCCCCTTTTAAAGAATATTGATAACTTTATCATTATTTATGATTTAAAATCACAAATATTAGAACCTGAAAAAATATATTCATTGATATAAAAGGATATAGCAGGCATTATGGGGGGAAATGCTTCTCTTTGTTCTGGATGCAAATCAGCACAGACGAGGGAATTTATATAAGAAAGAAAGAAAGAAAGAAAGAAAGAAAGAATAAGTACCTGGAGATTGTAGGAATTCTATAAAAAAAAGAAAGAAAAATAAAAGCTTGAAGATCTATATGTGAATGATATCAAGCACTTCAAGGAACGTATACTATATCTATCTGAGAATTAACTGGATATAACTTACAGGTAAGGAATTTAATTTTCATTGTTCTACTGCATTATTTTCCAGGATTTCACTTTAGATTAAAGTCTTTCTCGGATTTAAACTGGGGATATGTAAAAACAAACGCGTGTACAATCACATATCCAGGTATGAACTCAGGTAACATAACAGACCAAAACAAATACACATGCAGAATAACATAGAATCCCATCACGAAATTTTCGATGAATTCATATATGAATATGTGAATATATTAACTAACTAAATGATTTCAGGTATACATTCACGCACACACACACACATACATACACACACACACACACACACACACACACACATATATATATATATATATATATATATATAGTGTAATAGCTGTTGCAAGGGTTTATAAAAGCATAATATCACTACAGAAAAATTCTCATGTTTCAGAGCACAAGTGCCCTTCTGGTGATTAGTGAAAAAAAATTTGTGTAATGATACTATACTTTTATAAACCATTGTAACAACTATTACAATATAAAGCTCTTTTTTGTATCGAGCACTCTTTATAAAAGTAAATGCTTGAACAATGGGTTTAAAATTTACGTGTTCTATCACTTTCTTATAATATATATATATATATATATATATATATATAGAGAGAGAGAGAGAGAGAGAGAGAGAGGAAGCATATTTTCCTAACAAAATTTCTTCACTATTGTATAATCATAAAAATAGTATCTAATCAAATGAAAGTATCCATTTAAAATAATGTTTAAACAAATAAATTATATATATATATATATATATATATATATATATATATATATATATATATAGGCAGACTGACAGACAGACAGACAGACAGAGAAAGAAAGACTAAGTGGGGGGAAACAGAAAGAAAGAAGCAAAATTAAGTTTCACCTAACGGTTTCATTTTCTTGTTTCTGTAAATAGTCAGCTTTCCAGGTTTTTATTCATAAATCCATCGTCATATTGTAGATTCCCTAAACACATGTTTCAAGAGCCACTCGTGCTAGTTGATTACCGAAGGACTTGTCTGGCATCAATGTAAAAAAAGTGAAATTTAACATTTTTGTTTACATTTATAGCGGTGAATTTGTGCCTATATATATATATATATATATATATATATATATATATATATATATTAGAAGCAGCACAAACTAACGTGTTAGCTTTCCACTGATCGCAGTGATTTACTTTTTTAATACTTATTAGAGCATGATGAGGTGTAAATAATTCACCACCAAAACAACGTCTCTTGTATTGCAGAAAACTGTTTTTATTATAAATACTTATAATAAAAATATTACTACACACACACACACACACACGTATATATATATATATAAACATAAATTGTGTGTATGTGTGGGAGTGTATACATATTCCTCTTCTTAAAGTGAACTCTAAAGAATTTGATGAAATTTCGATATTATTTACGCGATGTTAATGCGGTCTATTGTCCTCGCCTTTGTTGTTGTTATCCCACCATTTCGGCCGTTGCACCATCCAGCCTACACTAAGAGCATGTCGATCCGGCTAACTACCTACAAAAAATTTTGAACTGGATTCTTTATTTAATCTCCACATGTTCTCACTTCCACTGATCATGTCTAAAAATATCACGTCTTGTTCTTATTTTTATTACTTTTCATGCTACCTGCTCCAGGGATTGAATTAACAATGTATATATCGTCAAATTCCCTGTAGTTTATATAGATCGACCGACTTTTGATGAAGGAGAACCAAAGTGGTCGAGGCATTGTGATAAAAAAAACAACGTAAGGATAAATTGTGTAAATAATGATTACTCCTCAGATAGGATTTCCAATCATATATATATATATATATATATATATATATATTATTTCATTGTAATAATGTATTTCAATATATATATATATATAGATAGATAGATAGATAGATAGATAGATAGATAGATAGATAGATAGATATTGTCGAGATGATAATTTGAAATACGAAAGAGTAAATTTATTCAATAAAATCGCCATTGTCTTCAACCAGAGCTTCTAGAGGACTTCGGAATCTCTTGCAAAGAACTCCATATTTGATTTTAGGATTGCTGCAATAATCTTTGCCTACAGTTCATCTTTAGTGTTTCAAAGTGTTTTATTGGTTTATCTCTCAACTGCGCCCCACACATCATAATTAGGTCGCCATATGTAAGGGATGATGTGGTCACATAAATTGTCAGACAGACATGACTGAGTTCTTCTCGTGTGCCATGGGATAGAGTCCAGTTGACAGACAAGATCTTCCAGTAGCCACTCTCTTGAACGAGGGCAACACTGCCTCTCTGGCTGTGAACTTGATTTACATTGAGGTATCCTTTTAATCCTGGCCTAGATGTATTCAAGAAATTTGGGAGTTCTTTTCTTATCAGAAGAATCTGGGCAAGTGTTTCCAGCTGATGTACCTTCGTAATCACCATTAGACTCATATAAGTCTTTCCAAATGCTCTGTACCGTCCTCACACTGACACCAAAATAATCATATTGGCGTTTCCAACTTTCTGACGGAGTAATTTGTGTCATAGATGGTGTTCACGCAATACTGAGCAGTTGACGAAATCAAATATGAACAACGCGCATGCTCAAAATAAAGAACAAAATAATTTGCCCATCACAACCATATATATATATATGTGTGTGTGTGTGTGTGTGTATATATATATACACACACACACACACATATATGGTTGTGATGGGCAAATTATTTATATATATATATATGTGTGTGTGTGTGTGTGTGTATGTGTCTGTGTATACACACACACACACACACACACACACACACACGCACACACACATATATATATATATATATATATTTAAATATGTAAGTCAGCATTTTCACTAAAATTTGGTATTAACCAGTACATCTGGAAAATCGGAAACAGTTTTAGAACATATTTCTGTAATCAACAATATAGATTGTGTGATAATAATATTAATAATATTAATCCATATTTTATAAAATATTGATAATAGCAATGTTCAACATATAAACTTCAGAAATACATATACTTTATAAAAATATCACTCTTTTATATCTAAATATAGTTTCTTTTCTTACATGTTCTACCATAGGATCCTTGACATTCTATAAACTTTGTTAGCCTTTCAATTTCTTATTGCATTAACATTTACCTAAATTACTTACAAGAATTTTCCCTGCTCTTATTTTCTTTGAATATTGTTTTTCAATCGCACGCACATCTTCTTTAATAACGTCTTCTTTTAACTTTACCATTGAATAAATATCTGGGAAAGTTCACAGATAATTCCATTAGTTTGATATCATTGAAAACATTTTGGGTAAGGAAAGCAATACTCAGGTTCATAGAATGTTAAAGATCATTGACTAGCATGAAAATCCTTTATCTAAAATAATTCAATGCATTTATCTTGGCACAATCAACAAGTTTGAAGAAACCTAAAAATCCACTACTTAAAATGCTAACTAGAAATTCCAATGCATTCTTCCTGTTGTATTCTTAACCATGTTGGTTATTTCTATGAAGACTTATTCACAAGCTGCAAAGTAAACAGTTTTCGAATGCAAAAAAAAGTACAGGCAGAAGAAATGTGGTTCTATAGAAAGTGATTGAAAATTCGATGGATGGAGCAAGGAAGTCTGAAAGAAAATGGCAATAGAAACATCGCTTTTACTTAGAATCAGGAAAAACAGCGGAAATAGCTTGGCCACATAACGAGTAAAGTGAGATAGAAAAATTTAACACTCACGGGTCATATTGAGGGCAAGAGTGAGAGGGGAAGGCAGCGAGCCACTTATATGACGTGCTTGATTGAATGGATAGCAAAATGGGGGTTGGAGTCGTTTGCAAAGAGAAAAACTGCTTAGAGCCACAAGAGATAGGATGTTGTGGAGAGCAATGATCAGCTGTGAAAAAACGTAGCATACAGAAGAAGAAGAAGAAGAAGAAGAAGAAACAGTTTCCACGTGCTTTCTCGTCCAACTCTCGCGTTTCTCTTGCAATATTTTCTAAAAGGTGGGAATTTGCCTGGTCTCATATCTTTATCCAAATTTCTTCATCTTTTTTTGTCTCTCTTTTATTCGCATCATCAATACCTTCTCTTTGGTTAATCTTCTTCTCTTGTTCAATATTGTTTTAAATTTTCAGAAATTATAATTGTAACATTCTTATAACCAGATTTTTCTGCTTCCTTGCCAAACTTATCGATGACCTTTTCAATTCTTCTGTAATTTCTGTACAACTTTTTATGAATTTCAATGATGATTTACCATCACATCACAATACACATTCGGGGGTTAACTATTTTGAACAAAATATTACAGACTTTATATATTTTAAATGAAAAATAAATATTTGTTAATAATTGTGTGTTATATATATTTATATATTTATTTATTTAAAATATATAAATAGACATCGTCTGGCATTACATGATTTAAGGCGAGCAAAGTAACTAAAAAACATTGAATACAACTTTATTATGAACTGGAATTCACTTCTTATATTCATCATATAAATATTTCCTTGAATTTTTTATTTTACTAAAAAAATATTCACTTGTATTATAAAAGCAGATAATCTGCATCTATATCTATGTATGCATGAATATATGCATTTTGATCACCTGTTAGGATTTTTGTTTGTTTTGTGATAGATGCATTTATATATATATATATATATATATATATATATATATATATATATATATATTCGTGTGTGTGTGTGTATTACCAGACTCTCACAACCAATCAGACTATACACACCTACCATTTGATTAGAGTGGTCAAGGCTTGTGCAAATAATACAAAGAATCTGTGCAAATAATATGCCACAAGATATATATATATATATATAAACAGAGAGAGAGAGAGAGAGGGAAGAGTGAAGGGTGAAGGAGTGTGAAGGATCTCAGCTCTATAACGTTAGTTGGGAGTTAGTTTAAGACAAGGACAGATAGACACACACACACATTAATATATATATATAGAGAGAGAGACAGACAGACAGACAGAAACAGAGAGAGGGAGGGGTAAGGGAGGGAGAGAGATCTGAGCTCTATAACCTTAGTTGGGAATAGTCTAGGACAAGGACAGATACATACACACACACACAAGATGCGATAAATAAATTATCGTCTAAATTACGCAAAAATGAAAATAATACTGATATCTCATTTTAACAGATATATTTACTAAAATTACACAAGTTCTCAGTTTGTTTGGCATGCGTCTAGTTTATAGTAGCTCAAAGTTATTCAAAATATTGTCTTTAATGGGTGTGACTGGAGCTGCCTGTCTAAGACTCAACCAAGTGTGATGATGTATGGAGTTCGTGTGCTGCCCAGATCATATCCCCCCTTCAATTTCGCTCATATCGACAAGATTCAAATGAATACGGGGCATTACATTTGGGTCCGACCAGACTGCAGAAGTTGCCAGCAGATTGTTAGTGTTGACAGCCAACCGCCGTCTGTTTGGATTGACTTTCATAGACTTTTACTTGATTGGATTTGACTGCAAGGCAGTAGAGAATTAAAATCAAGGTTTTCTTCTTCAAGATAGGATACCTTCTCAGACTGATAATATTTACTTACCCAATATATATATATATATATATATATATATATATCTTTAATTGGAGTAGATAGATCTATCTATCGCCCGGTTTACACTCCACCCACGTCTATTGAACAGGTTAAGAGGCTCATCCCTTGTTCCCTGTTTAGGATGCGGTTTCCGGCTTTCACTTTTCCAATCTTTTTACTATTACGTAGCCCCCTGCACATCCGTGGCGTTGCCGCCTTGCTCGGGGTGATACGATTAAATATATATATATATATATATATATATATATATATATATAACCACAAGACATCTGTCACTTTAACTCAACAGGTTCATGCCGACTTTAAGGTTTCGTGATTACACCGTTATGATGTTCTTACTCGTCAGGGCTGATTTTCTGTCGGGCCGATTTTTTAATATAAAGCAATTAAGAGAACACTCACTCAAGTGTACTTCAAAAAGTAAAAGCAATAAAAATAAAAATAAACCAAACAACAGCACAATAAAAAATTAACGAAAATAAAAAGAAAAGCAAACAATCACAAATAAGACAACTCTCATAAAAATTACAGCATGCTTCACATAAACAAGAAAAAAACCGAGATCCAACGGCAAACCGACCTTGACGGGGGAGAGCATCATGGCTGTGTCCTCGCGAAATGTCAAATGCGGCATGAACCTGTTCAGTTAATGTGACAGATTTTAGTGTTTATCAACACTCTATCTCAACCTTAATATCGAGCACTTTATGATTAAAAAAACCTGCTTGTCAACCCACTGAAAAAAAAAACTTTGGCGCTAAACCTTATCGCAACTCAACACTTACTGTTTAAAGAACGGAGTGTGTACTCAAAAAGGTGTATTCAGTAAAATATAAGAATTGAAGCAATAAAAATTCGTCAGATTAAAAATATTAATTCTTTCGTAATTTCCTTACTTAGATTTCTGGAAAATGTGAACAGATGAATGTGCATTAAAGCAAGTGGAACCTATCCGGCTGTGAAGCTCTCCGTAAACTAGCGGTAAAAATACACCAGGTAAACGGATGTTTCACTTGGAAAAGAACACAGAAGCTCGAAAAAACACAAATAATACATTTATTTAGTAAGTTCTCGCGAATATGCAGGCCGGTAGACGAAGTAATCATTGCGAAAAATCGGTGCTTCTACACAAATGAAGCTAAGCACTGAAATAAACGTTTGAAGTTATGATGTACATATATATGTATATGAGCGTGCGTGCGTGCGTGCGTGCGTGAGAGAAAGCGAGAGAGGATATTTGGAATATGTGTATGTAGGTATCGGTGTCTTCCTTCTCTTACCCTCTTCCTGACACCCCCTGTAACCTGTCACTCTTTCTCATAACTTTCCTTCTATGTAACCGCCTATGTAAAATGCCTTGCTTGGGGCGACACGGTTACATAAAAAAATAAAAATTCAATTTAAATATATGTATAACAAACAGTATGAATAGTTTTCATTTTGTCTCAGATGATGGTATACCCTAAAAATCCAAAAGAGAGAATGATTAAACGTGCATATTTGCAGAAATATTGACGATGTGAGGAAAATAAAACAAATTAAGCAAATGTGTTACGCATATTCATACGTGCAAGCCTATGAGACGACACGTGTAGATACGTTACATACATATACACACGAGTGTGTAAGAACATTAAAGACTTACTTTAAACACAATTTGTGAAGAAAAATATTATTTCTTTTGTATTTAACCCCCGAAGCGCAATATTCTTTATCTTTATACACACATGATAATTAAATAATTGTGTATTTAGGCAGCAACAATTCTCCAAATGTATTAATGAAGGATTAAATAGTTAACTACACATACATACATCTATCTATCTATCTATCTATCTATCTATCTATCTATCTATCTATCTATCTATACCTGTATATAGATCTATCTGTTTGCATCAGTGTATTTTATTTATCCAGTATTATAATATTATAATCACACTCCACCCATGTCTATTGAACAGGTGAAGAGGACCAACCCTTTTTTCCTGTTTAGGATGCGGTTTCCGGTTTTCTCTTTTCCAATCTTTTCTCTCTTTTCTTTTCTTTATTTTTTTCCAATTGGAGTAGATAGACTAAACTATCGCCCGGTTCACACTCCACCCACATCTAGTGAACAGGTGAAGAGGCTCATCCCTTGTTTCCTGTTTAGGATGTGGTTTCCGGCTTTCTCTTTTCTAACCTTTTCATTCTTACGTAGCCCCCTGCACATCAGTGGCGTTGCCGCCTTGCTTGGGGTGATATGATTAAAAAAAACAAAAACAAAAAAAAATTATTTTCTAATAGTCCAAGCATTATTTTGTATATACCCGCTGGCCGGTAAACGTAATTCAAACTGTATTAAAAATTACAGTGAGTTCGTTCAATCATGGGTATCCAATAAATGACGCTTGGAGATGTAATATATATACAATGACGACAATTTACCCATCTCACCTTGTGTGTGTGCGTATATATATATATATATATATATATATATATATATATATATATATATACACATACACGCAAGGTGAGATGGTTAAATTGCCATCATTTTATATTTATTTTTTCGCAGATTCACGATGTTCTTTTTTATTTTGTCGACTGCACAGTATAGTAGAGTCAGTTGGGAACCATTTGTTACTAAAAGAGCACCATGACGCTATTCACGCCGCCAGAAATTTAGAAATGGCATGATGTACCGCCTGGCTTTGGGCCGACAGCTTTACGACGAACATTTCCGTGTGCTTTGGTGTAAATCTGAAGAAAGTCATGCGGAAAGATATTGATGATTTATCAAATCTAGATCATGCTCTTTGGAGTGATCACTAGTGGTGACGGTGTTATGCTTCCATTCATAGTTCTACAGGGCCCCAGATTCAACCCAAAGCCTACATCAAGTGACTCGAGAGTGAACTGCTGCCCTGGATAAAGAACGTGGCTGCTGGAAGAGCCCATGTCTGTCAAAAGTACTCTGCACCATGTCACACAAGCAGGAGAACCCAATCATGACTGTCAGACAATTTTTGCGACAACATCACCCCTGACACATCTTGCCATTTAACATCCCAGAATTTCCTTGATTATTATGTGAGGCGCATGAGAGAGAGAGAGAGAGAGAGAGAGAGAGAGAGAGAGAGAGAGAGAGAGAGAGAGAGAGAGAGAGACCAACAAAACTCTTTGTAACACTAAAGACGAAGGCAAGGGTTATGGTAACATTAATTAATTTTAAAAAAAGGAAATCGTCCAGAAGAGATGCAGGAGATTTCGAAGTCGGCTCAAGGCCGTGGTTTATGCCAATGTTGTTTTATTGAATAAATTTACTCTTTAACATTTCAAGATATTTTTTCGTAATTTTGGTGAACATATATAGTAACTTGAAATGTCGGTTTTATTTTCATTTTTGAGTAATTTAGACGACAATTCATTCATCGCACCCTGAATATTTGCCAGGATGTATTTAAGCATGCGTATGAATGTATGTGTTTGCTTATACACCGACAAGCAAAAATAAACACGTTTTGTTTGATGAAAAATTCTCAGTCGGACCCGTTTTCTAAAAAACAGAAATATTGTGCAAATTCTAAAAACCAGTCATATGTATATGTATGCAAATCAAATACACACACATGGGCATGTCACATACACACACACACTCAAGCACAAACACACACACACACATACACACATATATATATATATAGAGAGAGAGGGGGAGTGAGAGAGAATGTGAGAGAGAGAACGGAGAAAGTCCGTGAAAATTACAAGAATTTGAAATATTTTTCATATTTACAGAATTTCTTGCAAAAAACGTCCAGTAAACACCTAAAGTCCTAATATTCAATAAATTAAAAAAATTTCAAGGGAATTATCTGGGGAACCGATTTTGACAAATCTTATTTATCAAGTTTGATGACCGTTTCAATGAGAAATCGTTAAGTCGGCTAAACGAGTAACTTGAAATGTTCTTAATTCATAATTTAATATCTAATATATATATATATATATATATATATATATATATATATATATATATATATATATATTAGATATTAGATAGATGTGTGTGTGTGTGTACGAGCTTGTGTGCGTGATAAAAACTTACATTTTTATATATTACTATATATATGTGAGTGTTTGTGTATTTGTGCGTGTGTATGTCCGAGACAGAGTTAATATGTGTATGAGCATTTGTGTAAAAGTTCAGATATAAATATATGTCTAAAAAGACAGTATGAATAATTTTCATTTTTCTCTCAGATGCTGGTCTACCCTTTAGAGAAAATTATATTACATTTTCGTCTAGAGAGGGAAAATTGAAACGTGGGGCAAGATCTAAAAATCGGTGGATATAATTATCGCTGAGTGTTTACTCAAACACGATATCTATTAAAATATAAATTCTACTCTATTAATATATACACACACACAAATATATATATATATATATATATATATATATATATCAGTTTATATATATATGTATATATGTATGTGTGTGTCGTAAATGCACTAACGAATGCATAAATGATATATATATAAATATCATTTAAATTATATATATATATATATTTATAAATATATTGAAAATATATTTCTAAATATTATTTCTAAATATATATATTTATATATTTATAAATCTATATATTACTTATAGTATAAATAATACTATCTTATTATTGATATTATATATATATATATATATATATATATATATATATATATATATATTTCATTCTTTTGGAGTGCACATTATTGAGGATACAACTTTTACACACATAAAACTGTATTTGAAAATTAACACTTTACGACTGAAAAAAGCATATGCCATTTAATCGATGATTCCTATATATCCACAATTATATTGGAAATGAATATATAGAACTGAGCGGACAGGTGGACGTGTGTGTGTTCGTGTATGTGTCTGCGTGCGTGTATTCAGAAGGTGTTAATCTGATAGTCACTTTATTTAGAGTAACACAGATTACACACACACACACACACACACACACACACACATATATATATATATATATATGTATATATATATAGAGAGAGAGAGTGAGAGAGAGAGAGAAAGAGAGGAGTATTAATTATGTACCAAAAGTTTAACAATCTTAGAAATATGGGCATAGAGTATTGTGTCTTATTCTTTAGATACCCGTCCTTGAGTTTGTCCGTTTTTTCTTCTGACTTTGCGTTTTTTTTGTTTTTTTTTTCTTATTTTTTTTCTATTAGTGTTTCTCTTGGTTTTTATTTTATTAGTTGTTGGTTTTTCTTCTTACTTCTTTGGTCACTTGGCAGCATTTGTGCCGTTTTACCCATACTCTGGGATTATATATATACATTTTTAATCCAAAGGGATAATCAGGTAAGTAAATCGCAAAATCCCGATCCTAATTAATATTAATTTCTTTAATATTAAAATGGATCAAGGTGGAGGGCTCGATGCAAATATTATATTCTAATTACAGAGCCAAATATAAAAATAAAACAAAATTTCGGTGTTTAAATTCGTTGAATAGCCATTTCTACGAGGACTTCCTCGCGTCTTCAGCAATGAAATATTTATTTAATCAAATTCAAATGACAAAGATTTTATACCGGCAGAAGTAAAAAAACAAAAAAAATTCCATCCAGAGGAAAATAAAATGAGGTGAGATTGAACAAGTTAAGAGGCTCATCCCTTGTTCCCTGTTTAGGATGTGGTTTCCGGCTTTCTCTTTTCCAATCTTCTCACTTTTTTTGTTGTTTTTTTGGGTTTTTTTTCAACTGGAGTAGATAGATCTATCTATCGCCCGGTTCACACTCCACCAATGTCTATTGAACAGGTTAAGATGCACATCCCTTGTTCCTTGTTTAGGATTGGTTTCCGGCTTTCTCTTTTCCAATCTTCTCACTTTGGTTTCTTTTTTCTTTCAATTGGAGTAGATAGATCTATCTATCGCCCGGTTCACAAAACACCCATGTCTATTGAACAGGTTAAGAGGCTCATCCCTTGTTCCCTGTTTAGGGTATGGTTTCCGGCTTTCTCTTTTCCAATCTTCTCACTATTACGTAGCCCTCTGCACATCAGTGGCGTTACCCCCCTTGCTCGGGGTGATACGATTAAAAAAAAACATTAATAATTTTTTTAATTTAAAGAAGTAAACATGGAGCAGACAGATACTTATGTCTATTATTAGAAGACACCCCACTCCCTTATCTGAGTTGATATTTTACACGTTGAAATTTAGCCATGTCTGGGGGAACAGAAGTGGTAGGGGGAACGAAAGGCAAAAGGAAAAAGAAAAAGTAAAGGAAAGAAAGAATGGAAAAAGGAAATGGTTAGAATTTGATTAAATAAATATTTCGTTGCTGAAGACGCAAGGAAGTCCTCGTAGAAAAGACTATTCAACGAATTTAAACATCGAAATTTTTACATATATATATATATATATATATATATATATATATATGTGTGTGTGTGTGTGTGTGTGTGTGTGTGTGTGTGTAAGCAGGTATATAAATATATATATGTATTAATAAATATTAATCAGGTCTGAAAGGAACTGTGCCCAATGTTGTATAGCAGCAAATATATATATAAATAAATATACATATTATCCTACGTAAGCTTATATATATATATATATATATATATATATATATATATAATTGTTTATATATATAATTGTTTCTGATGAAGGACCGAGGACGGTCTGAAATATAAAATATACTAATAGAAATAAACAAATACTGTCAAAAAAATACATTTTTAAACTTACAACTTTTTAGTAGTTTTATATATATATATATATATATATATATATATATATATATAAATTTTCCTTCAGAAATGCAACAAAGGAATTGAAATATAATAGGTTATTGAACGTTATAAAAAATAAATACTGTTAAGGAGAGATAGGACAATATAAAAACAAAAACTAAAAGTGTAGAAGAGTCTGACATTTCATTTAATTTTTTGAAAGTCAAAGTCTACTGGGGAAAAAGAAGCAACAGAAGCAAGTAACACGATAGAAAGAAACTCTTAGCATAAAGCCTATCGTTAAATATACCCATTTCATTTGTAAAATATTGAGACCTGGCCGCCAATCTTGTACTGCGTTTAAATTTCTGAAATCTATCACAAGAAATAGTTGAAAGTAATTACAGAAAAAGCAGAGAGAATTTACATTAAGGCGGTGGGAAACTCTCTGAAACAGAGATGCCAAACCAGATCAATACAATCGCAAAATTCTCACTGGATTTTATCAAGATTCTTTATTTTATTCAGATTATATATGACAGATATTAAAAGCATGGATTAATTGTAAAACTAGTGCAACCAGACTGGAAACAAGGTTCCACCCACTTACAGTTAGATCAACCAAATGCAGCCGACAATTCTACTGCAACAGCTTCTTTTCTTGCACTTCCCTCCTGTGGAACTCCCTTCTGTATATTTGCTTTCCTGACTGCTACAGCCTCCAGGAATTTAAATGCAATGTCAATACACATCTCTTATCCAAATGATTTCAGTTGTTTCTACATCACTTTGTATATATTGTTCTTTTTCTTTCTCTCTACCTTCGCAACTGTCTTCAAACTTGTGTTTCCATCCTTCTTTTCCTCGTTCTCTGACAACCCCTGTAACTGGTCTGTCTTTCTCTTCACTTTCTTCTTGTCTAAACGTTTACTCTTATTTTGCTCCTGCGCATCAGTGGCAGTACCGCCTTGCTTGAGCTGAAACGACTAAAAAAATATCTATCTAAACATATTTATAAATGGAACTCTGTGTGTGTGTGTGTCTGTGTGTGTGTCTATCCGTTGTCTATAGACTCCGAAACTGCTGAACAGATTTTCTTGAAAAGTTACACAGTTGCATTATATGCGTCTGCAAGTGTTCTTAGCTAAGTTTTGCGTCGAGGTACCCCTGATAAATATCGAAAATCGATAATCGAAAAATAGGGTTATAGAAGGAGTGGTCCGATTTTAATCAAATTTGATATTCTCATAGACAAAGACATGAGAAATGATATTCAGAAGTTACAATAGTGCAGAAAATCGATATTATATATATATATATATAAAAGGCAAGATGTTTGTGTGTGTGTGTTTGTTTATCTGCCTGGATGTCTGTATCTTTATCGGCCCTTTTATTTTAGTTTTTGCTTCGTCTTTAGTTCTAAGTAGGTATAATTGTAGTTCTTAGTCTCAGCCATGATACCATTTAGTCAGAGGTCTTATTTAGCCTTCAAAATTCAGTTTACGACGAAAAAAACTTATTTTATAACGATACCAGGAAATCAAAATTTGACTTACATCCATTCATTTTTCTTTCAGTCTATGGTTTCGCTTTAACTGGAAACAACTATTGCTTTTTAGTCTTTCGTGCCAACGTCCAAAGAGTTTGAGTTCAAGGACCATGGATTAGTTTAAATGCTTTCATTACACCCGATCAACGCCGGGCTATACAGCTAGTGTAAGATAAATTTTGAAAAGTATATTGACTAGCACGACACATTGAACCAACGGATCTAGCAGAAAGCCTAGCAGTTGATTCAATATAATCTTTCCACCGAACACACACACACACACACACACACACACACACACACATATATAAATATAAATATATATATATATATATATATATATATATATATATATTATAATAAAGTGAAAGGACAGATAGATTAAAAACCTACTGCTTATGCATTTACATTTATAAAGAGTGCTCAATAGAAAGTAAACGTTAATATTGTAATTTTGTTACTAAATTGGTTCATAAAAGCATTATATAACTACAATTTTTTTTTTCATGTATCATAATATTATAGTTTTTCTTCAGGTAATATTTTAAAAACAAATGGTGAAAATGATTTATTTTAGAAAATATAAGATGAATTGATGGTTATTCAGAAAATTAAGGAGGGGTTGTTAGAGGAAGTTAAACAATATGGTTGTGGGTGTATCAGTATTACTCAATCAAAAGTGAGAATTAGGTTGAACTATGCATTTGAACATTTAGTCACGTGAACATTGTAGCTTTATACCGTAATATGGCACTTTTTTATTTTGTCTGAATAAGATGCATATTAAAAACATACATTATTCAAATGTGTGACAATAGTTTTTAATAGTAGGTTAGATTTTAGGCTTTTTAAAATTTAATTTTATGCTATGTCATTTATTAAAAGGGTATTCCAGTTTTTTCAGAAAGGTGACTTCTTGGTTTTATTGACTGGGGCGGTGCTTCCAGCTTGTAGCACCTTAAGAAAATGAGATTAACTCATACCTAGGGCTACAAATCATCGTCACCGGGGACATGAGCGTACGAACTTTTTTCTAACTGTTGATCATGCTAGTTGTTTCGTTCTCTCCCAGAAACGCTAAGGTCGAATCGTTTCATAATAAAACACCGGGGGCCTCTATGTCTGAGCCTGCGTCTACAACAGTGATTACCTAACCGCCCGAGCAGTCGGACCTATTTGGATAGAAACGGTCCGCCATTATTATGTATATACTGAAGCATAAAAATGTCGAGTTAAAATAGAAAAATCCAAAGAAAAAGATACCCAAAATCTTAAAATCCTAGAACTGATTTATATGACAATACCTGTCATCTGTTTTACACCTGCAAATATATCGAATTCAATTTATACCTATCTATTGATCTATCTCAATCTTATATATCGTGTCTATCTATTAATGTCTGATCATACTAGTCGATATGTCTGTGTCTATCAATCACAATCAACACATGTCAAGTTATGACAAAACTGATCAGTCAATGTCTAAACACCAGATGTAAAATCACTTAAGGATGCTCGCTTTTAAGTCACGTCAAGCGTATTTCTTGATTCGGGTGGTGGAGGAAACACTTTCATCCTTCGATGTCTAGCATTTACTACTTCTTTATCAGTGATAGCAAAAGATGATTTTCAAACACTAAGTAAAGTATTAAGAAACAAGAAAAATTTGGTCATGTAATATCAATCTTCCTGTTCTTTGTAGCTCTTACCTTTATATTTTTGTTATCTCTCCTAATTTGAATTGCAGCAAATTATGGGCTCTGTTTTCACAGCTAAAAAAAAACAAAGAGACAATAGAAATACAGGATGATGATGAGAATACTACATGACTGTACATGTTAGAAATGTTTTCGAGAAAATGGACACAAAAAGGACACCTGTACTTAACATCAGAAAGAGGTAATTGACATTTCTAGGATACATAGTGAGGAAAGAAGGGTTAAAAATTTAACACTCACAAGACATTAGCCCCGTTCCCTGTCTAATATTTTAGAAGAAACGTTGGATTTTCAGACGATTTTTCATTTTTTTAATGTAGTAGCTAAGAAACTGAGGCACTTTGAAGTAATCGAACGGAGTCTAACAAAGCTACCTCACGTATGAGTGGACAATTGGACTCGTTTCAAGATCAGACGGGCATAAAAAGAATCAAGATCAACGTATAAACACGTCTGTAGCTGGTTTTTGAACGTTATGTTTTGAACGTGTATATTCGTCCGCGTCTGAAAAGGACTCTCAGTAAAAACGTATCGACACGTCTCCGCCGAGCAAGTGATTTTTTAAAAAAAGAACTGACTATTTTAATAATTGGGTATTTTCTTATTTGGAACATTGGATAAAACTGATTAATCTAAATACGAATAAAAATAATAAAAAGTAATAGAAAAAAGAGGTTTTCCTTACCTCTAGGTTTCGGTTAGTCATGAATTTAAATCATTTATGCACACATATTTATTTCAGGAAGGGGAGAAATGCAATACAGAAAGAGGAAGACAGTGCATAACATACGTAAAGGGTTTGTGCAAAGGTTTAGCAGTATAATGACTAGAAGAGATAATGAAAAGACCAAATTTAGTAAAGATTTACAAAGGACAGGAAAGTTTGGAGATCCATAATCGTACATGTTCGGAAAAGACATGACACATAGAAGCGAAAACTCTCGAACTGCATGCGGTCCAAGTAATTACACTGTTTTTAAATTAAAAAAAGCATCTTATGTACACACATATCAGGACGTTAAGTGTACCGTGTATCTAATCATGGATATTTTCGCATTTTGAAGTGAAAGTTGTTATATAAGTAAATATCAGTGCGCATGTCACATACATGTTATTTCATGCTAATATCCTCACCCACGCAATATTTCACACACTCACACACACACACACACACACACACATCTTTTGAAATGAAATATAAAAATCTCAAATCTACTATCACGTGCATATATATATATATATATATATATATATATATATATATATATATATATATATACACACACACACACACAGTACCGGCCATAATTATTAGGCAATCCTAGTTCTTTTAAAAGAAATGATGTATTTCATACTATTTTTAGTATTTATTGCCAAGTGGATAATTATAAATGAAAATAGAATGGTCCTTTTGTTATTATAACTTGGCAAAATTATACAAGGAAGCAAAGATAAGCTCGTCCGGATCGCTATAATTTTCTTCATTCTTTTATTGATGAAACTGCAATATAGGTAATTATTAAATATTTATAAATATATTTGATGTAGATTTTATTGTGCAGTATTAACAAAAGAACAATTCTTTTTTCATTTACAATTATTCACTTGGCAATAAATACTAAAAAAATACAATGTAAATGTGTTGCAAAAAATAGAGAGTTTTGAAAATATCAATTTATGTTCACGTAATTCAGCTTTTAGATTTTACAAATTGTAAAATTTGTAGACACGCACATAAACTCAGATAGATAGATAGATAGATAGATAAAGAAAGAGAGTGTGTTTGTGCCTGTGTATATATGCGCGTGGGTGTTAGTGTGTATGTTGTGTGTGCGTGAGTATGTGTACGTGAGTGTTTTGTGTATATGTTTGTGATTGTGCGTTTGTGTTTTCGTGTTTGTGTGCGTGACAGTGTTTGTGTATGTTTGTTTATGTGTGCATGAGTGTGGGTGTGGGTGTGTAAAACTGTGTGTTTGCATGTTCGCATGGTGATTTTCAAAGCGCAGCTTAGATGTGGCAGCAGGCCGAAAATATTGGGCACCCAGTGAGTTTTGAACTTAGTTGTAATGATTCTAGCGAGACAAGCTTGCTAACCATTACCCCGCCTCGAGGTGCCCCATTTACGTGTTTGCATGTGGGTATTTGAATGTCCACGCATTTGCTTGAGTGACTGTGTGTTGGTGTGTGTGTGTGTGTGTGTGTGTGTCTGTGTGTGTATGTGTGTGTGTGTGTGTGTGTGTGTTATAACTCACTACAAACGGTTATAATATATCTCGACTAACTCTAATGGAACTCTAATGTTACCCTATCAGAATTTCACAGAACTCGTTCAGAACCATGGTCATTTACTTGAAGTTGCTCCACTGAGCGGGGATGTAAGACAAGGTTGTGTTTATACGTGGTATTCATACTTCAACGAACTTTTTTATGTGTTATTACGTTAAAGTTATGATGATTCAACAGATTATTCCTTTCTTGCGGGCTTTTCTTCAGTAAATCTTTTCTTTAATTGATTCCAATGCCTTCTGTGTTTCCATGTTTTCCTTTCACCTTATAAATTTTTTTTCCAATTCGTGACATTACTGCGTCGTTTTTCACATTATTTTTTCATTTTCATATATCCTGAAAAACACTTTCGTTCATTTTGAAAAACTTTGCATCTATTTTGTTATCTGTTCTTTTTTTATGTCCATGATAACAACAGCGTGTGTTGGCATTCAGCGTTATCTGGTATGCACTCATTAATTTTTATAATGTTTCTTCACTCACTTCATTTTCTTTGCTTTTTGTAAAGTTTTCTTAAAACTACCCACAAACCGTTCAGCTTGTCCGTTTGACAATATGCTCAAGTGAGACCAGTTTACAAAATTATCTAAATTTGTAAGCAGTGAATTGTGTACTATTATACGAGATTATGACATCCGGAAAGTCATATCATAGTTCATGTAAGATCTTAAAATCCAGTTTAACGTGGGTGTCCGAGTGCGAACACACTGGCAAAAATTCCTCAGACCCCGCTTAATTGAGATCGGCTTGTTTTCTTTTATTACATAAAGATTCTTCTATAGACATAGCCTCGTCTGAGTCCCTCTCCATCCGAAGTCAGAGAATCCGACAAGCTTAAGATCGAGCAGAAAAAATTGGCTATTTACCGAAATCCTTCCCACTGAGGCGGGATGCGGCACAATGTCAGTTTTTAACGTGAGAATATTCAAACGCATACGTCCAGAAGAAAAATAGCGCAGAACTGCATTAGGGCGATCGGGTTCTTGTCTGTTTTTCACCCAGATAGTTCTAGCGGAACACCGAGTATTTGCGCAACGTCTACCCACTGAATGGTGATGTAACATAAGGTCGACCGTTACGTGGGAAGACCGAGTGCGAATACAAAGGTAAAGAGTCACATTTTTTCCAGTCCCCGCACACGTGGGGTTGGACACTAAGCCTGTCCTTTTTGCCTCGTGTGAGTATCTATCTGTAGACTGAGCCTCAACTGAGTTGCTCTCTGCCCGATAACAGTGATACTGTCACACAGCTTAGAGTTCTCACAGATCTTTGGTTATTTACCGTGCCCTCACCCACTAACAGTTTGTCATATATATACACGACCGACCATAATTACCAGGTCACGCCAGTTTCTTTTAAAAAATTATGTATTTCATACTACTTTTAGTAATTATTGCCAAGTGGATAATTGTAAATTAAAATAGAATGGTTCTTTTCTTAATACTGCCCAATAACATGTGCATCAAATGAACTGTTCTGGTGTCCAGTTTTTGTGCTCTCTTCCCCATGCTAGTCTCTTCTTCTTATTGGCTGGCCGACGCAAAGTTATCCTTGCTGCCTCGTAACATTTTGCAAAGTAATAATAACAAAAAAAGTTCTATTTTCATTTACATTTATCCACTTGGCAATAAATACTAAAAATAGAATGAAATACATCATAAAAAAAATCATTATATATATATATATATATATATATATATATAATGATTTTTTTTATGATGTATTTCATTCTATTTTTAGTATTTATTGCCATATATATATATATATATATTATATATATATATATATAATGAGTTTTATATCTATATATATATATGCAGGGTCGTAGCTGAAGCTTAAAAATACCGGACACAGAGAAAATTGCCCGGATTTATTAGGTGACAATGTGATGACGTCATCATTGTCATCCGTTTCCAGATACTATGATTTTTGCGGATTTTTTAGGCTATTCCAATGGAAATTAAGCACAGAACGTGAACGAAAGCAGGAAATCGAGTTTGGACTCTCTGAGTATAACCAGTCTTTTCTTTGAAAGTTAATAAATAAACAAACAGATTTTTACTGCGTTCATTCGGATGTTTTCTTCGTTTTTCTTTCTTTCTTTCTTTCTTTCTTTCTTTCTTTCTTTCTGTCTTCGTGAATTGTTTAGTTTGATTTCTAACAAAGACATTTTTTCTTACCCGGATTTTCACTATGATAGCACGGATCAGCCCGGACCCGTGCCCGGTGTGCCCGGTCGTAAGATACGGCCATATATATATATATATATATATATATATATATATATATATATATATATGTGTGTGTGTGTGTGTGTGTGTGTGTTCTCTAGTTACCGTGTTGAAAGATCATTCGGTGCGGTTACAATATAGAGAACTCTCAACTGGTGGCGTATTTATATTTCGTAAAATACATATTACACGCTATGAAATCTGCCTTTCCCTGATGTGCGCCAATGGCTTGGCGGATGAATCTTTGGCTGTTGACAAATCAATCGGTTTTCCGTCCCAGATTGAGTCCATCAGGTGATCATGCCGCACTCAAGTGCTGTGATTACTGCGAAACAAGCCTATATATATATATATATATATATATATATATATATATATATATATATATACTTCGTCATCCACATACCTGTTTCGTTGTATCACAGCTCATCAGTGTGTCTAGGCATCCATTAGCCTCTGGCCAGGATCAAAACCCGACCGTTTTGGTGTCAGTCGGTGTCGCTAACCCCTAAGTCAGGGTACATGGAATCAGAGAAGGCAAATATATATTTGTGTGTGTATGTGTGTGTGTGTGTGTGGCCACTTCTTGAATGTGTGTGTAAGTGATTACGTTCCTATATAATCTTCTTTTAAATTATATTTAGCATTTTTCAACGAAACTTATTTGTCTGTTAACTTCATTACTGTCATTTACTGCTCCTATGACATTTGAGTAGAGAAAGTTAATTCGTTTGTTTGAAACTTGTCTAAAGGATTCCAACATTTCGTACCTTGTTGAAATCTTTAAACTCTTCCCTGTTTTTTCTGCTATATGATCCACTTTCATGACACTTTTGTATAATTTACTCGTTGTTTCTGTTAGTTACAATTACATATTTAATTCATTCATATTTTTGTATACGTTTTATTATTATCTTTCTTTTTTCTCTCTTTCTTTCTTTTTTCTCTCTTTCTTTCGTTTTTTCTTTCTTTCTTCTTTTTCTTCTTCTTGTGCCATGTCCCTTCAGGTCATCGGCGATTATGGGCTGCCACTTGCCCATATCTCTTTTCGCTCTCAACACTTTTCCTCTTGGTACCGCGTCCACCTGCTCAAACTCATCAAATATGTCTCACACTGCTTTCCACTGTCTCTCTTTCTCTCTCTCCGTCCTATGAGTATTAGATTCTCTAAACCCTCCTTTCTTATTATGTGTCCCAGGCACCTCATCTGTCTCTTCTTAATGTTTATATTCACATTTAAGAACAAAATTTAACCCTCTAGGGCCATTCGTATCATATTTGATACAGTATTTCCCTATAAGGAAACATTTGGTATTTCCCTATAAGGAAACATTTGGTATTCATTGACTGAGCAGTCAGTACTGCTTTCATTTGAAATTTATAAAATATTTCTCTTAAAAAATTTTTCAGGAAAATATTTCTTTCAAGGCTTGTTTTCATACTGTATCAAATATGATACGAATGGCCCTAGAGGGTTAAATGAAAAATTCTGATGTAAACTTTTATTTAATTCGAAGAGCAACGTTTCTCTTTCCAGCTTCTACCACTGACCATATTTAAAATCCAATAACTTATTGGAACGATATAATACGTGTTTTTGCCTGATGATAGTTGACATTAAGTTTACCAAAATTTTATTGTTACTACGAAAAACAGTAAGGAGAATTTTTTAAGAATGATTTTGTTTTTGTATTTTTTTTACTATTGTTAACACAGTGGAAGTCTCATGAGGCACTCAACTTAGTATGTTGTCGAAAAGTTGTACAGGGAAGGAGCAAGACAGGAATAAGCGTCCTTCTAGATTGTCATCTTGGACTGTTTTATGGTTGAAAGAGTTTACAGTAACCGCCCCTTTTACTTTTTAGTTTCTTTTCTTGCACTTCCCGCAGTCCATTTACCTGCTTCCCTGATAACCATAATCTCAAAAAAATTAAATGCAATGTCAATTGCCATTTCCTGTCTTCTTTTGTCTTTTCTTCGACACCCTCTGTACCTTGTCCTTTCTTTCATTATAATACCATGCGCACTAGTGGTGGTCTCACCTTGCTTGAGATAAAATTATTAAAAATTTTCTAGATAGCGTTTTACTCTAAACTTGAAGAGGTTAAATTTCTTGTAATCGAGGAAGCACCCTCTCAGGAGTCCGTTTCCAAAGTACAGGGAATAAAGCTGCCCGAGCTGCATTTTATCCTCGCAAATATATTGAACAGGTTTTCAATCTCCATCATGGCATTTTGGTGAATGGCAGATTGCATAGATTACAGGGAGTCACAGATTCGTACTTATTTCAAGGATATCTTGAGAAGTGGATATAATTCCATTTCTGGTCGACGATTTTATTTTCTTTCTTAGATAAATATCACGCCCCCTCCCGACGACTTAATAATCGACAGTGACTGGATCTTGTCAAGGATTTCGCAGAAAAAAATGGATTTTGCTTGTTACTTGCGTGAAAATGTTTTACACTCGTGTTCCATCATCCACACCTTTCTTTTCCGACCATCGCCGAATTCTAATAATTAATCTCTCAATCAAATATCTGACTAATTTTACACAGCTCGAAATGGAGCAGATGCTCCAGTACAAATTGAATATACTTCTTCGTCTGGAATTTGATCTTTATCCATCAGTTCGTTTTCAACGTTTTTAATCATTAAAATATACCAGCATTCATCAATGAATGGAAGTCAGTAGAAACTGCTTGAATATCAATCAGGGCAACAGTGAAATTTTTATTTTGGTATTAATAATAATTTCCAGTGTGTACTTGCGAATTTCATCGGACTGCAGTATTCAAAATGATCGTAAAACGTTCTTGTTCTGCATACAAACTTAACCACACTTAAAAATTTGCATTACGCAACAATATTCACATTTTATATAACAGCATACAGTAATGTTATAGGAGACGAGCGTAACTTAGATTTGAGCAAGTTTCACTTAAGCATCCTCTAGCTGGCTCAGCGATCGCCAAGCTTCCCGAGTATTTTCCCTCTCAATACACGTGTTAACCTCGGTCTGGAGAGATCTCATGTTGTGTTGTGGCTTTTACTTTCTTTACATTTACTTATACCATGGGTTCATAGAAAGTAAGTGTAATGAGCAGTTGTAAAATGTCGAAACAAGAGTGTGTCTAAAATAGCAAGATTTAGTGACGACAAAAATAATTTAAATGAAAGTGAAGTTTTAATAAAACGTTCAAAATTTTAAAAAGCAGATAAAACATCATCAAAGTTAGTTATGCTAATGGATAACATTTAAATGTTTTTTTTAAAAATAAGTGATGAAATTAATCTTGGTTTCGTAGACAAGGATAGCCGTTGCTAAGCCAGGTTTGCGGTTGCAAAGCTACTGTTGTCCCTCCCTCTTCTCCGACCGTTTGCTTACGGCTCTTATGAATTTCATTGTTTCTTCTTCTTCTTCTTCTTCTTCTTCTTCTTCTTCATGTGCCGTGTTCATTCAGGACGTAGGCGTTCATGGCCTTCCACTTGGCTCTGTCACTTGTCGCTCTCAATAATTTTTCTGTTGGTATCACTTTTAAGTCCCGCTTTGTCAACTATTTGTTGCTTTCCCCTGTCTCTCCTTCCATTTATCCGATCTGTGAGTATCAAGGTCTCCAGGCCTTACTTCTTCATTACGTATCCCAGGAACCTCATTCGTCTCTTCCTGATATTTATTATCAGTTTTCTTCTCGTTTACATTCTTTCCAACACCTCATCGTCGGACACATGCTCTGTCCATGGTATCCTCAGCATCCATCTGTAAAACCACGTTTCTGCTACCTCAAGCCTCTCTTTCATCCTTGATGAGATTGTTCAGCATTCACTACCAAACAGAAGGGCAGATATCACATAGCAATCCAGCACTCTTGTCTTTGTTTCTAATGAGATTTTCCTGTCTTTCAGTACTCTGATTCGCTTCTGAAATTCATCTTTGGCCATGCCAATGCGTCTTTGGATCTCCGTGTCGCATTTTCCATCTTCTGTCAATAAACTTATGGCATATTGGTCTCGTCTTTTTACTGATGACTATACATTTCATAAGTTTATTTCTTGACTTGTTTTTCGCTTTTATTTTATTAATTGTGAATTGCATTTCGTTTTTGCTTGTTAGAAACCCTCAAATACAAAAATAGGGGTGATTTTTAAGGGTCCGGAACAGATTGGATATATCACCATTAATTTCAATGGAGAAAATTGATTTTGAGATACGAATCTTTTGAGTTGCGATTCCAGTTTTGGGACAAACCAAACTCGTATCTCAAGGCATTACTGTACTTATGCTTATGGTCACGATGTTTTTCCTTAATTCAGAAAATGATATACAATTTATTCTTACTGTAAATAAATTCCATGCAATTTTAGTCATGTTTATAAACGTATTTTATACACTAGTCTTTCATTATTTCTGACTAATAAGATTGCTATTACTACTACTGACTATTACTATTATTCTAATTATTCTTACTACTCCTGTTACAATTACTATTAATTTGATTAACAATCTTTTCCTAAGTGTATGAGAGTTTCCTTAAGAAGATATTACAGTTTATCATAAGTACCTAAGCAGTACTCCTTAACATAAACTTTTTAGTTTCATATTATTATTATTATTATTATTATTATTATTATTATTATTTGATAGAGCAACATGTAAACAAATTGAAGCTGAGTACGTATCTATGATGTCCAATATACACGTCACAACACCCATTGTGATAAATTCGCACTTTGTGGTACAGTGGATATCGGCTCGGAACGAGAAACCGGGGAGCCGAGTTCGAATTCCAGTTCAATCCATTGTATTCACTTACGCGCAAATAGCGTTGGGAAAGGTACTAATCCGTCTCTTCCTTCCAGTTATGGGTTAAATAGAAAGACAGACTGGGTTCTATAGCCTTGGCCGGCAACCAGTCTACCGCAGAAAGCAATGGCAACCTACTGTGGGATAATCTTCTGCCCAGTGAGTCATGGTCGCCCAAGCGTGTATCACGTATGGCACTTAACTGATTGATACATATCATTAGCAAATTTGCGTGACGGAGTGTGAGGCTTTGATAAAAGCAGTCCATAACTTTGCAAGTGGAGCCCAATTTGAAATTTTTGCAGGTCAAGTCACCCATTCCGTTCTGTCAGTGTCTAATTGAGTAATTTTCCAAGTGTCTCTATGTGACCCCGAAGTCACATTAGCTTACAATTACATTACAAAAGAAAAAAAAACACCTCCAAACCCTGCCTTGATGAGTCCGCCACTAATCCCGCTCATAAACAGTGTCTCAGCACTCCTAGAGAGCATACCCATTTGGTAAGGTTAATTGAAAACACAATCTGTAGGAATGAACGAGATACTTACAGTCTCCCATCGCCTTCTTCTTCTTCTTCTTCTTCTTCTTCTTCTTCTTCTTCTATGTGCCTTGTCTTTTCAGGACTTAGGCCATCATGGCTTTCCACGTCTCCCTATCTCTGGTGGCTCTTAGCACGCTTTCTGCTGTTACACCACGCAAACCCCGCTCTGCTATCCACCTGCTCAGGCCCTTCAAATATGTTATCCGCTGCTTTCCCCTGTCTCCTTTTCCCTCTATCTGGCCTGTTATTATCAGGTTCTTCAAGCCCCTCTTTCCTCATTGCCTGTCCCAGGAACTTTAGCTATCTCTTCCTGGTGCTAAGTATCAATTTTCTTTTTCGTTTCCATCCTTTCCACAACTTCATCATAGCTCACGTGCACGATCCATAATATCAGCAGCATCCTTCTATAGAAGCACATTTCAGTGGCTTCAAGTTTTTCTTTCATCTTAGATGATATTGTCCAGCATTCTCTGCTATAGTGAAGAACTGACATCACATAGCAATCGAGTACTCTCTTCTTTGTTTCTAGCGAAATTTTCCTGTCTCTTAATACTTTACTCAGCTTCTGGAACGCTTCCTTCGCCATGCCAAAGAATACTTCCCAGGTATTTAAATTTTTGCACCTGCTTGATTTTAGTATCCCCCACCTGTATTTTCATTTTGTGCTGTTCGTTTTGCTGATGAATATGTATTCGGTTTTCTTGCAGTTTATTTATATTCATTTTTGTCACTCTCTCCAGCTACCTTGTAGTTTTCTTTCCGTGTCTTCTATCAGCACTGTATCATCTGCGTATATTATGTTGTTCCAATTGTGGCCTCCGATGACAAATCTTGGCATAACATATATGGTCCTCAAAATAGTCTTACTGTACAAGTTGAATAGATCTGGTGAAAAGACACATCCTTGTCTTACGCCCCTTTCTATCTTTGTATATCTGCTTAATTTGTTACCAGTCCGTATTCAGACAGATTGATGCCAGTGGAGATTCTTGATTACTTTTAGGTCTTTCCCAAATATGTAGAGGCTGCTGAACATCTCTATCAGTTCTTTGTGGCGTATTTTGTCAAGCATCTTTGCATAATCGATAAAACATAGTTGCAACTTCTTTATTTGTATTGTCCTTTTGGAGAGTATCCTAATCATAAATATGACGTTCCTTGTTCCAGTGTCTTTGACGAACCCGCACTGTTCCTGCTCTATCTCTGTCCTGATTCTGCTTCTCGCTCTATTCACCAAGATTAAGACAATCAGTTTTGTAATATGTAAAATAAAAACAACCCTTCACACACTGCCTTGAGGATTCCAGCACTAATCCTGCTAATAAACAGAGAGATACACAATGTCTCAGCACTTTTAGAGGACATACCCAACTGAGTAAAGTTAATTGAAAACAAAGTCTGTGGCACTGAACGAAATATTTACTGTGTCCTATCTTAATATACCGAAAAGGAACCTGTGCATATTAAATGTTCAATCAAGGCATGACCGGTGTTGTTATTATTGCTGAGCGAGAGAGCAGAATGCTAATAAAGCGACACTGAACTGAGATATATATATATATATATATATATATATATATATATATATATATATATATATATTGTTAAATATAAGAGACAGTGAATGTCTATTATGTTTAATCATGAGCCGTTCTAAACGTCGTATTTTGGCTTTAATTTCAGTTGAAAATAAAGACAAAAATTCTCCAACATTTGGATAATTTTTATTAATTCGGTTCCAAGCTTTCGGCTCACATGAGCCATCTTCAGAGAGGTTATTAAGACGGTAACACAATAACATCCTCTATCACCGACGATTTTCATGTGAGCCGAAAGCTTAGAATCAAATTAATAAAAAATTATCCAAATGTTGAAGAATTTTTGCCTTTATTTTCAACTGAAATTAAAGCCAAAATACGACGTTTAGAACGGCTAATGTTTAAACATAATAGACATTCATTGTCTCTTATATTTCACTTTATGTTTAGAAAATTATTTGCTGCCTCGATACACTAAATATATATATATACACACATATGCACATCCATATATATATATATATATATATATATATATATATATATATACAAAGAGTTATTATATCCGTCATGACTCGGAGATTGATAAGTGTATAACAAACATGCATTACAGCCAAATACCCGGGATTCGATGCCAGGTTTTGCTCATTTTGCAGATGCTCCAGTAACATCGTATCGTCAGACGGTTTCCGATTACCGACGTTGCTGCTATTCACACTGCACTTGAACAATTATGTACAATGCATCAGCCACGAGAGGACATCACTAACAGGTTAAGTTCAGGCAACTGACACGCAAATCTCTGGTACTGAATGGGATATTTAACCAATTTTTATTTTACCAAGACACGATTTTAAGCACTCAATCAACGCTTTCAATCAGTTAAAATCAGAAGCCATTATTTCCTTTGATTTTGGTTGTATACATATTTTCTTCAGGGTCCTAAACAGAGATTCAATGTCAGAAATGGCTTTGTGACATTTTCCACTGATCATTAACAAAAAAAAAAAAGAAAAAGAAAAAACAGACAAAACACTTCATAATGTACTTGTACTTGTGACTACAATACTTTTGTATTTCTTTAAGTCATGGCTACTAAGAATCTCTATCGAAAACTGCTTACAATCAAGCCGAGGCTCCAACTACAACTGGAATTATGGATGTCCTCGTGTGCAACATTTTTGAGATATCCACTTCAAGATCTTCGTATTTTTTTTTTAATGATATTCTAAGATTCGTTACAATCTGCAGGGGCTGACATATCAATAAGAAAGATCATTCTGTTTTTATTGTCTTTGTTTACGATGTCTGGACGATTAGCATTGATTGTTCTGTCTATGTGTATTGTAAAGTCTCATAAAATTATTGCAAGTCCTATCTCTGAAACCTATTCTGGGTGATGTTCATGCCAGTTTCTTGCAGTTTCTTTCCCGTAAAAGTTACATATTTTACATGTGCCGTTATTGGCTTACACTATTATTATTATTATGTCATTTTTCATCATATTTCGATTTCTGCTTTGGTCTCACTACCAACCAAGTCTGCGGGGAGACCTAAGGCAGGTAGTGGCGTGTTGTTATGACTCCATTTCATGTTTTTCTATCTTCCCTATCATCCCCAGCATTACATAGATAACGTTTTCCTTAGTGTGTGGGCTGTACTTAATAAGACAATTTTTTGTATATCTCTTAAGCTGGGGTTTCCAGGGATTCTTTCAATGTGTTATTTTGTTCCATTTTTTATCATTCCAAGTGCACCTACTATCACTGGTACAACTCTTGTTTTCAATTTCCACATTTTTTCTATTTCAATTTCCAGGTCTTTATATTTTGACAGTTTTTCAAATTCCTTGGTCGCTATGTTACAATCCGCTGGACAAGCCATATCAATTAATAGACAAGTTTTCTCCTTCTGGTTTTTAACAATAATGTCTGGCCTGTTTGCTTCAATTTTTCTGTCTGTGTAGATGGTGTAATCCCATAGAATGGTTACATCTTCTATTTCTGTAACCGGTGCTGGATGATGTTCATACCAGTGTTTGTTTACAGCTTTTCCATAATGTTTGCACATTGCCCAATGTAAATATTGCCCAACTCTATCGTGGCGATTTTTATTATTATTATTATTATTATTATTATTATTATTATTAATTACGTTTAATTAAAATCTACCTAATGATATATGCCAATGATGTTACGGGGAGTATTTATTAAACAAAGATATTAGGATTTAATTCTATCTCATAATTATATATTTATTTACACATCAAATTGTCATGGTAGCTGCGAAAGGAAACGATATTAATATTATTCTTTTACTTGTAGTTATTTCCATGAAATGTCTTCTGACCAACTACTTTATTTAGTTACATCAGCCTTGACCATTCCAACTTAGACCCGCAGTGCCACGTAACAAGTATGAATCATCCTTATCCCTTTTGTATTCCAGCAATAAGAGGTTCCACTCAGGCAATTTCTTCCCAAGTAATTTTGCCTTGTGGAATCGACTCCCGGGTGAATGTTTTCCTAATCATTACAATTTTTACCTATTCAAGTCAATGGTTAGCTGTTTTCTTTCCTCTGTAGCGCATTTAACTTAGATTTTTGGCTTTTGCTACGCTTACACAACACAACGTATTAACAAATTAACAAATTTCGGCTGTTCTTTACCCTTACATGCAATTATCATTGGGAAAGATATGAATCCATTTACTTCATCATAAATAATAGGTTTTGTATCTAGAAAATCATTGTTATTCTCCAAAAAAGAAATGCAATATTCACTCGCAAAAACTAATTATAATTCTTACTATCTAGATTATTTTTCTGCTTTAAATAACCCATAACTGGTTGATTGCCATAAAAAAATAATTAAAAATAACATTATTATTGAAAACATTTCAAATCAGAACACAAATCTAGTGTCCGGCCTTTTTGTTGCTGTTTTTTCTTTTCCAACTGACATGAAAGTGATTTTAGTTCTGCTTAGCACTTGCTATTTTTCCGCAGTAGGGTGACATTACTCTTTGCTCTATTCAAACTAAATATATATGTCAGCAGAAAAAAAGTAATTACCTACACTATTTTTTATTTAAAGTATTTTCAGTACCTTTGGTCAGCAAATCCACTTTGTACTGATAAGCATGAAAAAAAAATCACTGCCTGTGGTCAAGTATCATTGCAATTATCATTGATATAATCGAGTTCTTGTATGAATATTAATTTTCCTGAAAAGTACAAAGATGGCAAACCGCCAAATAAGGCCTTTATACGTCCGAGAAATACACTGGAAAACTACATGGATTTGGCATTTGAATTTTATGATAAATCATAATTGAATTTTCTTATGAATCACAGGTGTTAATTTAATCATTAAATAAACTTTTGCAAATGTTCTACTACTATAGATTAAACGTAGAAATTCCTCAATTTGATGTTAACTAATTTAACAAAATGTCGCTATGATAATCATAATATTGAATACAGGTCATTATATAATGACGTAAGCGGGTACAAATAAATAATTGACTAATTTGTCTATGGATCAGGCTTCTCTCCCTGAAAGTAAAACACAGCGTCTCCTCGGATTAACTCTTACACCAGACCTCAAGTTGAATAACTATATGGAATCCATAGCTAAATCCGCTGCTAAGAAAATCGGTTCTCTGTGTAGGGCCAGGAAGTTTTCCCCGTCCGATACAATCCTGCACATATACAAATCAACCATCCGCCTGTGCATTGAATATTGCTGCCATATCTGGTCAGGTGCTCCTTCTATCCAATTAGGTGTCCTTGACCAAATCCAACGGAGAATCTGTAATGCGATCGATCCCGACGTGGCAGCTAGGTTACAGTCGCTTTCTCACCGACGCAGTGTGGCTTCCCTATGTCTCTTCTACAAACACTTTCACGGCTTCTGCTCCGATTAACCTATCCCACTGGTACCCCTATATATGAATTTCCTCGAGCCACAAGATTAGTAACTAGGTCCCACCCAATAAGTTTTAAACTCAAATTCTACTCCATCAGCATTTTTCTCGCACTTCCCGCCTGTAGAATTCCCTTCCGCATGCTTGCTTTCCCGACAGTTATAATCTCCAAGAATTTAAATGCAAAGACAATTGTCATCTTCTGTTTCACTAACTTACATTCTCTCTCTCTCATGATTTTTTCTTCGTCCACCCCATTCTCATGAATGTTTTCTTCTTCGTCCTACTCTCTTCCTGATACCCACTGCAACCTCTCACTCCTTCTCATAACATTCCTCCTATGTAACCTTCTACACAACAGTGGCAGTAAAATGCCTTGCTTGGGGCGACAAGATTATAAAAAAAATACTGAATTACAAGTTAAACACACAAGAGTGTTATCGGCTCCTGTAACGTTTTTCTTTATATTTTCACTGAAACTCAACAGTGTCTTCGATATGCCTTTTCTTTATTTCCTTGCGTTCAAAACGGAATAGTCCATTATAAAAGCGATACTGACAGGGGGTAATTTACGTAGTAATTACGAAACACGGATAATTATATTATTGTAATCACTGCTACATCTACTGACCAGTCAATAAGTTCTGTCAAATACGTTGGATCATAATCAGACTGATCTTTATAATTCTCCTGACTACAACAATCCTCAACGGACTGATTATAAGCTTTCAAAAATATGCACAAACAATGACACACTTTATAGTATCTGATTATTTTGTTTTCTATTGTTTTATCTATTCCTATTGATTCAAGACGTTGGCGATAATGACTACGCTACTGTCTGTTTTTTTTTTTTTTTTTTCTTAAAATAACGTGTAACTGTTTCCCTTCCCGCTATATTTCCCCTTATCCATCCATTCACTAAAAGTTATTTTTATATTTGCTTCTGGCTTTCTTTGCTTCGAAATATCCTGTGAATGTTAAGTTTCCCAAATCCTCTTTCTTCATAATATGTCAAATCTATCTTTCCGATTTTGAGTATAAGTGTTCTTCTATTTCGTATGTGTTTAGAACTTTTTCATTGCTTACGTGTTTTTTCTGTAGAAACCTTTTATGACTTTATATTCCTGAAACTTATCGAGTAACACAGAGAAACAGTGCTGCGCAGCTTCGAAGAATTTGTTGACTAATAACAGAATTCGAATTCCAATCGAATTCGTTTCATTCTCTTATAAACTTGAAAAGGTAATAATCCGTCTCTTCCTTGCATTCACTTTCGCACAATTACCCTTGGGAAATATATTAATCCGTCTCTTCCCTCCAGTTATGAGTTAATTAACTGGGAAGATTGGGTTGTATAGCCTTGGCTGGTAACTAGTATACCGCAGAAAGCAATGTCAACCTACTGCGGGATAATCTTCTGCCCAGTCAGTCATGTCTCGAAAGAGACATGATCGCCCCAAGCGTGTATCACATATGGAACTTAACTGACTGACTTCTTCCAGTTATTCGTTGATAGCAGGACATATTGATTGTGTAGCCTTAGTTGGTCACCGGTTTACCGCAAAAAGTAATGGCAACTTACAGCCGGAAAATCATCTGCCTAATCAGCTCATACGTGTATGGCGAATGGCATTAACTGACTGAATAACAGAAAATAATAGAAAAAAAGGTAGTTCGAGGTTTTCCTAATCACTACAATCCTCACCTGTTCAAGTTTATGGTCAGTTTTTATTTTTCCTGCATAACGTGATAACCTTCGTTTCTTGACTTTTCTTAGGTCATACAACAGCACACAGTAACCCTCTACTTTGAGTGGCTCTTCGACCATGTATTGAGTGAACATTAGTATAAAACGGAACAAAAATCCAAGGATACGATTCCGAATTCTGGCCGGATCTTCTACATTTACGTGCAATTATACTTGGGAAATATATGAATTCATTTCCTCCCTCCAGATATGGATTAAATAATATTTGTTCCTGGAAAATCATTGTTATTCATGAAAGAATAAATTCAATATTCAATTTTTTAGCATTTACTTAAACTGCATTTTTTCGAGGGCATCAGCTCTATAGCACTGTTGACAGTTTCGACTGTAACGAGGTCCATCTTCAGTGTTGTTATCAGTTTTGCCATACCAATTTAATCTTAGTAAATGGATAGTAAGTGTTTATTGTTACTAAATTTAGTTATCAACTTTAATCGTTTCAAAAGAAGCGATTATAGCTCGCCACTATTTTCTTTCCTTTGTAGCTCTTAGAAATGTTTGTGTTTTCGCTGTTTTTTACTTTCCCCATCTTTCTCACAACCTATAGTCCAATATTATTTCCTCTGTTTTTCTTGCCTTCAATACAACCCGCAAGTGTCAAATACTCTAGTCCTTCTTCCTTCATTAAGTGTTCAAGAAATTTTAACTGTCTCTTTCTCCTTAAAACTATGTATTTTGATTCCATTAAATTTAAAACTTGCTTATTGTTTATCTACTTCTTTTATCAGAGGATGTGCGTTGTGGTGCAGTGGATATCGACTCGGAACGACGAATTGGGGGAGCCGAGTTCGAATCCCAGTTGATATTCCTTGCATTCACTTACGCACAAATACCTTTGGGAAAGGCATTAATCCGTCTCTTCCTTCCAGGTATGGGTTAAATAATAGGACAGATTGGGTTCTATAGAGTTGGTCTGCAACCAGTCTAACTGACTGACTTCTTTTATGGTATTCTGAACATCTTCCTGTAGAATCACATTCTGTGCCTAAAAATCACCTTTTCATCTATAAGTTCAATGTTTAACATTCACTGCCAATATGAGGGATTTCTATGAGTCATCAGTTCAATAACTTCTTCTCTGTATCTTATAAAATTTCTTGTTCTTCATAATTTTACACTAATTTACAAATAAGTTCTTGTTTTAGTTAAATATGCAGGTGTCACACTTAAAGATGAATGGGGCAAGTTTAAAAGTAAGGAGACAGTGTTCTATCATTTACTTTTTGTGGGCTTGTGGTTAGAACGGTAGCGTTCTGGCTCAGTGTTCGAGTCCAGATTTATGCTTAATACCGAACTGGAAAGGCCATACCTGTGTGCTGCCCTGTTGGAATGTGCTTCAGAAACACATCACAGGTTGATTCAAGCCTTGTGCTGCTGCCTCAGACTCATCTATTCACGTGTGCTATTGGATTGGTATCAAGGTCCCACCATTTTACCGTTGAAATAGTTAAATGTAACTGTTTCTTCTACTTTAATAGTTTCTTTTCTCGCTCTTCCCGTTTGTAGTACTTCCTTCCATTTGCTTGCTTCCCTGATAGCTCACTTTCTCTGGAAACTCTTTCTTCTTTCTGTACTGCAGAAGTATAAGCGCCTTTTTTCTTCTCATCTCCATTTAAAACCTTCCAGTCTTAAACATGTTCCGTCTATTGTATTCTGAGGATCATTCGCAGTTTTATGCGTTATTTTATCTGGATAAATATTTATTAATTATGATTTCCAATAAAATTGAAAATTTTATATCGATTCGATTTCATTTCTAGTTGAACATTAAGCCTTGTTTCCAATGTAATGCACTAATGAATTTGTATTTCCTAAAGAAATACTTCGTTTGAATAGAAACTCTTTAGTTTGTGACGCTTTTCTAAGTTTAATCTCTTTTATTATTTTATTTTATTTTATTTTATTTTTTATTATTACTTTTTGGTATATACAAAGGTTTAAGTCTGTATAATGACGACACAATTGGAATGTATATGCTTTCTACTTAAATGAATGGTTTCCACCTGGTTTGTTAAAAATATATTTTTATATTTTACGATATTGAGTCTATAAAACTGTCCTGAATGTATAAATGAAAAATATGCTTGAAAAAGCTTAATATATGTTGCTATCTTCAACCATGATAAAATATCGACAGTAAGGCACTGGCGCAGAAAATTGGTTACACATAATTTTTTTTAGTTAAAACAATACTATTCATATTTCTTGTATTTTATATTTATTCAGAAACTATTGATCAAGAATTCGATTTTATGAAATAAAACCATCATACTTTACTTTTAAAATTATTATGTACAATAATATATATATATATATATATATATATATAAAGACAGATATATTATTAGACGAGGATAGATAGATAGATAGATAGATAGATAGATAGATAGATAGATAGATAGATAGATAGATAGAGCCTGAGAGAGAGATAAATATGAACAGGCTGAAAGATAGATAGGTATATATATAAATATATATTAACAGCAAGAGAGAAAGAGAGGGAGATAAATATGAACAGATAGATAGATAGATAGATAGATAGATAGATAGATAGATAGATAGCATTAAGTATCAATAGATAGATTTAGAATTAGAGATGGTATTAGAATGAGAATTAGAATAGATAGATAGATAGATAGATAGATAGATAGATAGATAGATAGATAGATAGACAGATAGATAGATCATTACAATATTTTTGGGATTGACAGAATCTTACGCTACTTTCTAGATGTAATGTAATACGAAGCGTATAAAATCATTGTGTATTTACTTCTAGCTATGATCAATTATTATCGCCGATTTCAGTGGGCAACTGAGAAACTTTCAGCGAGCGTGTATCCTCATGTATTTGATTGTCCTGTGCATGACAATAGACTACATCCAGCATCATGGCCTTCCATCGGTAGATTAGAGGTTTCGAGGAACATGAAATCACCTTTTTAACTGCTGATATTTCCAGGGCTACCCTGTGGCACCCGTTAGTGTTCCAACTATGGGTGAATAGTCAACCCTCAAACAAAGATCAACAGTACATTTTTATAATATATTGACCAACTATACATTTTTTATTGCAAAATGATAATCCATACACAATTAAAAAGATATAAAATTGTATTTTATAATGAAATTACCATTAATACATTCTATGATGTACAATATATATATATATAGTCATCCGCAGACAGATCTGTTTCGCAGCTCATCAATACGGTTAAACTCTTTTTAACCCAGGATTGTAACCCGACCGTATTGGCGTCAGTCGGCGATTCTACCTCTGGGCTATGGGTTAATCATATATTTATAATGAGGGTATAAAACAATGTACAAACTAGATGTAGTCGAAAGCCAAAATAGTATTTAGATTTCGGTATAAAATAACCCATAGAGGTTGATATGCTGTTAAACAATAATAATCAACCAAGCCAGTAACATGAAAGATATCATTCATGTCATTACTTCATATAATATCCTAAAAACTTCTTAAAGAAATCAAACTGTATTCCTAAATATAGCTTCAACAAAACTACAACATAATACGCACATCTAGTAATATATACCATGTATGCAATTGTGAAAGTAGAATAATGTATATCAAATTTTTATGACTTCCAAGCTTTCAAAAAAGTTCACTTTTAGGATCAAATGACCCATAAGGAGTTGATATGTCTTTAAACAAATCAAAAAATCTTGTTTTTGCAATGATACGAGAAACACCGATTTTTAATCTCGGGTGGGATGTTTATATATGTCTGTCTGTCGTCTAGCTATGTGCACCATTTAATGTGATCCGCGGTTATCACCTTTTTTACATGCGACAAGATGCGACCAGAGACATTCTGGGAGTCACGAATCTGAACACGGTGCCTATGAAGATCCCTTTCATGTCATCACTTTGTCACACCTAGCTTTTTTAATGTTTTGATGTGACACTGGGTGCGAAGACTACTCTGCTATGTCTTAGGTTGGGTCCAGTATACATTTTGATCACATTCAGATCAGCTCCTTGAACAAAGATTTATGCTTGATATTAAACTCGATTCAGACAGTCCACTATTTGCATCATGTACTACAAAAGCAGTTTCGAACTCTTTCTTGTTTACTCACATATTCATTGTATTTTAAATTGAATTCTGACCATGGGTAGCACCATTAAATTTCTGACATTGAATCAGTTAGTTTGTAAAAGAAAGGAGAATAAAATAGCAGTTATTTTATAAATACAAAAGTAACGTACTCATAATTTAGTCTACAGTTTAATCAACTAGATGCAGCCTTCGCTTCTACTCTATCAGCTTCCTTTCTTGTACTTCCCATCTTTGAAACTCCCGTTCCTGGCGGCTACAATCTTTAAGTCCAATGCAATGTCAGTTCCCATCTTCTGTCCACTTGACTCTATTTCTTCTCTCGTCCTTTCCCCATCACTTCGAGTATCTTGTTCTTTTAGGTTTCTCATTCTACTCTTCGCAACTGTCTTCATACTACTATTCCCATCCTTCTCTTGCTCTTTCTCTGACAACCCCTGTAACTGGTTCGTCTTTCTATTTGCTGTTATCGTGTTTAAACTTTAATTCTACTCTTATGTAGCCCCTTGCACACCAGTGGTGATACCGCCTTACTTGGTGTGAAACGTTTAATATATATATATATATATATATATATATATATATATATATATATATACGCTTGGACGATCATGTTTCACGTATGGCACTTAACTGACTGACTGACCAGACCATGGGAGTTACCTAATTAAAGAGGTCCGGCTGTATCAAAAAAATTTATGCGGAATTTTAAAAATAATATCTTTTTTTAGATTATTAATATCCAACATAAAATCTAGTGTAAATAAGAAAAAAATATGTGGTATTCCACGTTTATAATTTCTTATCTTATTTTGTAGGTGTTTGATTTGATTTTAATGTTTTATTATTGCTTTTTCAATGTACACATGACTGAGTGTCCGGTTAATTATTTTAAACTGAAGAGATGTCCGCTAAATTGCACTAAAAGGTATCAACGCTTTATATATATATATATATATATATATATATATATATATATATATATATTTATATATATATATATCGAAAATCTAAGAGTGAGACAATAACCTACTACGGTTTCGTTTAACAGCTCGTCAGGAAAAGTGTATATATATATATATATATATATATATATATATATATATATATACAGGGTATCAAAAGTACTTTTACAACTTTTGGACGCGGATCCTTCACACCAAAAAGTAAAAAAGATATGTCGGCAAATCCTTCTTTTTTTCTGTTTTTGCTATTCTTGTAATTTTTTTTTTTTTTATAATCTGTTTTCGACGTTTAACGTGTCTAGTAGTGAGTTAACTGAGAAATCTTCCGTTTAACAATGGCAGGATATTAATATTCTGAGCAGGCTGATGTTATTTTTTGTACACAGACTCGAATGTTAATGGACGTGAGGCTTTTTTGAAACTTAATAACTCAAAAAACGAGGGATTTGCATACGTATGTTTAAGTGGACTTTTGTCCTTGTTTTCGTGTGAGATACCTGCCCCCAAAGGTTGTAAAAGTATTTACACACACACACACACACACACACACACACACACACACACACATATATGGAATAATACTTTCGTGAATATAATATTAAAATGCTTCAAACTGATTAGCTGATTCAAACTGAATAGTGTGTTACCCAGTTCAGCTAAAATAAGATAGGAAAATATAAATTACAATGAACACCGGTGAAATTACTTGCATGTGAAATAGATATAAATAATGTCAAAATAGAAACACTCCACACAACACACATGTGTATATATACATATATACACTCACACACACACAGATATATATAAGAAAAAATTTAGGCAGACACGTTATTTCATTATAAATCGGTATTTTGGGCCTAACTCAGACGAACCATCATCAGCTTCCGTCTTTATTGTACAGAATATTTTACACGAATTCGTGTAAAATCTTGTGTACAATAAAGACGGAAACTGATGATGGTTTGCCTGAAATAGGGCATATTTCCGATTTACCATGAAATAACGTGTCTGCGTAAAGTTTTTCTTATATTTACTTTATATGTATTTATATACATATGTATTTAGAGCTCTCTTAGACTCTTATACTCCTTTGGATTATTCTATATCTACACCGCAAGCTTATATATATATATATATATATATATATATATATATATGTACCTAGATAGTGAAAATGAATGAACGAATGATATATAAACAAAGTTAATGAAAATGGAAATGTCAATATATAAAAATACGAAAATAAAATATAAATCACAGAACTTAAAATAATAATTTACATAAAGAAACTAAATTATTTAATGGTATATATTATGGACTTGCACACACACTTACACACTCACACACACACACACACACACACACACATATATATATATATATATATATATATATATATATATATCAATGGTTAACTTTTTATATTTTATATATATATATATATATATATATGCATGATATAAAAATATTAACCATTGTTGATATATAAATTGGAACATACCTATTCGTAAAATTACTTTCAAACTTTGCATAACGTATTCGAAGAATTTTTTCTTATTGCTTGCAGTATAATTAAATATGGCGGCCTAACCAAAACGTAATTAAATTGTCGCATTCAAAATAGCTGATATAAAGAATTGTGAAGCAATGAAATAGTTCAGTGTTTGCATAAAAAATGTGTGGAAAAATGTGAGATATAAGCCAGCATCATCATCAAGTTCAATTTCTGGAAGAAACTCTTCAGTTCGTCTAAGGAAAGTCACTGAAACCGTAAAGAAGCGGAACAAGAGAAATCCACGAAGAAAGCATGAAAAATATTGCAAAAATGCTGTATATTTTGTAAGTGCGTCGTAGTGCAGTGGAACGAGAAATCGAAGAGCCGAGTTCAAATTCTAGTTGAAATTGTTGCATTCAATTACGCGCAAATACCCTTGGGAAAGGTATTAATCTGTCTCTTTTTCCCCAGCTATGGGTTAAATGGATGTGAGATTGGGTTCCGTAATCTTAGTTAAAAACCAGTCTATCGCAGAAGGTAATGACAACACTTCTTCTTCTATGTCCCCTGTCCCTTAAGGACGTAGGCCATCATGGCTTTCCACGTCTCACTATCCCTGGTGGCTCTTAGCACACTTTCTCCTGTTACACCATGCAACCCTCGTTCCATCATCCACCTGATTAGGTCCTTCAAATATGTTATCCGTTGCTTTCCTTTGTCTCTTCTTCCCTTTATCTGGCCTCTTAGTATCAGGTTTTCCATGTCCTCCTTCCTCATTGCATTTCCAGGAACTTAAGCTGTCTCTTCCCAAGCGTGTATCACGTATAACACTTAACTAACTTAATGATGATAAGAGGAATTGTGAAAGAAGATTTAGGGCTGACAATCTATATTCAACAATGAACGCAGCTGCAAGCTTAAACTGATTGGCAGTTGGAATATAAAATTTGGAGGAAAAGCAGCTTCTGCCAAAACCTTTCTTTGATCAGACCAGATTTTTTTCTTTTTTTACCCAGGAGAGTGTGGTCAATTACCACTTATCCACGAAGTTGCTAGAATAAATTTAAAGCGACAGAAACCAACTGGTTTCAGTTTCTGATGTTTTAAATCATCTTTGGTGTGCATTAAAAAGAAGTGAAATTCAATAGCAGTGTTTACTAGCTAATTTTCCGGAGAGATGTAATACCTAGTTTGTTACCCACAGTTGAAAGTCAACTTGTAAACTTTTGGGTTCAAAAAACTCTTTGTTCTGTAACAAAAGAAAGAACAGGTTCATGCATATGCCGCTACCATTGCCAACAGCAAACAAGTTTCATTAAATTCAATGTCAGTTTAACTTTTTTCTATATTTTTCCAATTTTCGTATCAGATGTACCAGTATGTAGACAACAGAATTTTGATTTCTATAATTACCGCGCAATGTTTTTAATACTAAATGAGGCAATCGAAAGTACTTTTGCAAAAAAGAAAAAACATGAACTTTAACAGAGTTTATCAAGAATTTCTATTCTGGCATACAACATCTTATTCGAAAACTTGAAAATACAATTACAAGGTTTAAAGGCAATTTTCTGCTTAAAATTTAGTACCTTTTCGGCATCACTTCTTCAAAATAAAGCGTTAGCATTGTTAAGTGACATAAAAAAGACTAATCATGAAGAAATGTTAGCCGAGAGGAGCCTAGAAGTTAAACAGCAAATGTCTCCCTGTCTTTTCAAATCATTACTCATGCTCTGTGGTATCTACTCTCTGTTTATATATATATATATATATATATATAGGTGAAGAGGATCCAAGGTTTGTACGATTTTGAGGTCTCTGGCATTTACTTTATTAAGATATTATAATCATATAATTATAAATCAAAAATACATTGCGACACGGAAATTTCTATGTTTCGAGATTTCTATCTCGTCATCAGGCAATGTTTGATGTTAGTTGTGAAAATGATTTTCATTTAAATACAAGAAACTACGCGTTTGTTATTTATGTGATGTGGAAAAACCTAAAATTTATGTGTTTGTTCCATTTAACTGATCAGAATATATATATATATATATATATATATATATATATATATATGATTAATGTGGAGAACTGTATCACTTAACTGAGCAGAGCCATGCGGACTTCAAATTTACATGAATGCACCATTATGATCTCACTCATCGGGGCTTATTTTTTAACTACGTTACATAAAAATTAAAACAAAAACTGACAAAAATATTAAAAAAATAATAGATAAAATACATAAATAAACAAAAATACCTAACATAAATTAGTTCAAAATTATTAAAACATAATTTAATTAAGTAAATAATAAACAAATGAACAAACCACCAAGTACACATAAATAGAAGTAAACGTAATAATAGCAAACAATAAGTCAATAATAAAAATTTAACAAACAACAATCCTCGAATACGAGTGTACGGCCGTTATATGTATATTGGTTGCATATTTTAGCTCAACAATGTTTAGTTAAAAAACAATGGACAAGTTATGTCTCTCCATTTTTTATTTAATTTTTACAAATCAGGTATTTCGTGTTATTTACAAAAGTGCATATTTTTATTTTATATTATTTTCTTGAATATTTCGAATGTTGCTAATGTAATCAAAATTTGTCAATGAATTATTTTTTCCGAAATACACCTTATTTGATATATATATATATATATATATATATATATATATATATATACGCAGATTATCTTCACTCAGGTATATTTGATTGAATAATCTGGACATAGGTCAATTTGTTTTAATTGTGATCCTCTCGAATTCTCTTATCAAATTTTTAATTTTGGTATTAATTTCATTAAGAAAAGCGCCGTAAGATTTTTTTAAATTGAATTTTTTATTTTCCCAAGAACTTTTAATCTCATCCGAGATCAACTTTTAAATGAACAAACGTGAGATAAAAAGCCCAAAGAGTAGTGGTTTAACATCGGAAAAATACCACTTCGGTAAGAACTATACAAAACTTATTTCTGTTGATGAAGAACAAATGCATGTGGAATTTTTCGACATAGACCGGGCATATCAAATGCACTTCGGCTATTTTTTAATGACCTTTCTTCATTCCGAAAATACTTTTTTCCAATTGCCCACGGAACCATCACTGTACCGCTTATCCACATTATGCACGAACTTTATTCTAACCTCAGATATTGTGAAAATTCATAGCTGTTGTACACGATTGCCGCCTTTTATGCTAACTGGATTCGTCGGTCTTCGCTAATCATGGTATTCAAACTCTAGATGTGTTCCTCCGTGCGTGTTGGTAATGGGTGACCAGTAAGATTTGTTCTTTTAGCTTTACACCGCGTGATTCATCATGCAAAACCGGTTGATTTATTGCGCGTGCTCCTTACTGCGATAATATCCGATAGTTTTCCGCAAGTTTCTCTCTCTCTCACTCTCTCTCTCTGCCAACAGGAAGCGCACTACGGCGTGTGGCTCCTCGATAGTGCAATCGCTATAACATCTATACGCCTGAAATTGTTGCTTCCTAAAACTTACCTGAAATACCGAATGGTGAACGCTGCTAACAAAACATCATACCATCTGATGCTACGCATCGTTTTTCATCGTCCCGTGTTGTATTTCACTGGGTAATTTCAAAATTGCCTTTACTTTCTGAATTACCATCGTATACTATCAGAAAATATTCTTCTTCTTCTTCTTCTTCTTCTTCTTCTTCTTCTTCTTGTATGTGCCCTGTCTCTTCAAGATGTAGGCGATCATGGTTCTCCACGTCTCCCTATCCCTAGTAGCTGTTAGTATGTTTTCTTCTGTTAACACCTCGCAACCCTCGTTCCGTCATCTACCTGATCGGGCCCTGCAAATATGTTATCCGCTGCCTTCCTCTGTCTCTTTTTCATTCTATCTGGCCTGTATCAGGTATCAGGTTCTCCAAGCCCTCCTTCCTCATTGCATGCCCCAGGAACTTCAGTTCTCTTATCCTGATGCTCACTGTTAATTTCCTTTTCGTTGCCATTCTTTCCAACACATCATCGTTGCTTGCATGCTCGGTCCACGATATCCGCAGCATCCTTCTGTATCAAAGCTAAAATAAACAATACTAAAAATAACAATGGTCATCAAATATGAATGCAGTAATAACACTATCTGGTGCACAAGCTACATATCTAAAGAATCATCGATGTTATTTGTCTTGACCTGACATGCCCTTTCCTATCGCTTCCCTGTGTCTTTTTTTATAAATATTTTTCTGACAATTGTTCTGAAAATGCTTCCTCTACAACACCTAGACTTTATAAAGTTAAACGCAATACTAGATTGAAGGCAAATTTTCATAAATTTACAGTCGAATTGGCTAGATATAAGTGTAATGGCACTAAGAAATGTCCTATGTAGCAAACACAACTCCAAGCCCAATTAATATACAGCCTTCAGTTTTCACCCCAAGATGTTGCATACTATATTATTTTTCAGATTTTTTTTTTGAGATTATGCTTTTCCAACTTCATAAACTCATAGAACCATTTTACAGCGGAAAATAATGTCAACCTACTGCAGGAAAATCTTCTGCACAGTCAGCCATGTCACTCTCGAGACATGATCCCCAATCGTATATCACGTATGGCACTTAACAGTCTATTGAAACTCATAGACATTCTTGATAGAAGGTTAATTAGAAATGGTACGCTTATATCTAAAGTTGAAAAGTGCCATCTGTATAACTATTTCAGGCGACGCCTGTACAAAAGAATAATAGAAAAGTAGAAAATAGTAGTAAAATAGTAGAATTGATGTTTTTGAGAATAGCCAAAAGAAATAGAAAAAAACATATCACTTTCAAACACCGATTCAAATTTAATCACTGAAGTTAAGCACCATTGAATCTGGTAAGTACTCAGATGAAGAATCATTCGGAAATACTAGATGTTATCACCTTAAATGTGTAGGGGGTATAAAGGATAAAGTCTAGAAATGAGAAATCTAAATGCCGAGTTAAAATTCTTGTTAGATTTGTTATATTCATTTATGTGAAAATATCTATGGAAAATGCATGAGTCCACCTTTTCTGTCCCCAACTATAAGTTAAATAATAAAACTTGTATCAGAAAACCCTAAATCTCACTAAAAAAATTCATAAAATCTAAAAATAATAAATAACCATAAAATGTAAATTAAAAAAACAAATCAATTAAATCAATAAATAAGAAAATTATTCATGGATTACTTATCAACCAACTGTAGAATATTTCTTAGTCACGAAAGATAAAGAGGAACCATATCTCATCTGTTTTGGTGCGATTGCAAATTTTAATAAAGTTAATTGGCAAGTAATGATACCAGATAAGTCTTTAAACATGTTTTATGCATAAAGAAATGAAATTCTGATGAATTTACCTCTAACAGTGCTGATTTTATTCTATGACTAATTCAGACGAATATCCTGATCTATGCTAATTTAATTAAAATGTTGGCGTCATAAAAATGGATTTACTTTCATGTTTTCTTTATTTATAAGTATGTTGCAATTAATATTAAAGCAAGAACTGGCCTTATCTATCTATCTATCTATCTATCTATCTATCGATCTCACGTTTATTTCTTTGATCTCCGTATATTCACACACACACACATATATATATATATATATATATATACACATTATATTTTAGAACATGTACAGAATTTTTTTTTTCTATATCACCTACAAATAGTACATTTACTTCGACATTGAAACTACAATGTCTCATCAGGCCGTGTGGACAGGAATGGAAAGCATTTTTTCTTATATTTGGTCAGTTGTGTGTGTGTATATATATATATATATATATATATATATATATCGTTCTCTCTATTATTGTTGTGATCTCGTTACCAAGTTGTTTAGGTCCGTTGGGGCCAGAAATAAGGACACAAAGACAGAATAGTTTTAAACAAATATATTATAAAGACAGTAGTACAAACATATACCAATGAGCGATTAGCGTGACCGTTCGTCATGATGTCAGAGTTATCGGAGGGAATAGATTCTGCCCTCACTCCCGCTGTCATTCTGTTCTACAAAGCAGAACTGCTACATATATATATAGTTCGGAATAGTTCAATGTGTCATATGGGTAATTCACCATTGCAATTATATATCGTTATCACTCTGATCTTATATATCTATCTAACGTATTTTCTCTTCAAAATTATACAATGCAGTATTAAAAGGAGCTAACTTCTGTTTTTTTATCTTTTTCATTATATATATATATATATATATATATATATATATATATATCTGTCTGTCTATCTGCCTATCTGTCAATCTAATTATCTATATTGATTATATTAATGAATGTAACAGGCCCATTCACAATTCTCCCACACGAAACTATCCAACTACACATCTTCGAAAGATGATTCTTAGATTCGTTACCAATTCTCTAGGTGCACCATTTTTAGAGTCATATGCTCAAGTTTAAATATTTATAAATGAAGCCGAGAATAATTTAACTAATGAGTTGGTATAAATGGATGGAAAAACAGGGACTTTGAACGAATTATGAAAAGACAAATTTTACAAAGCACAATAAAGAAAATGAATTTTGGGAGAGCCATGATCGATCACACCAGTAAGGAATAGAAAACAAAAAGACGAAGAAGAATAATCAATCTATCTCTCTCTCTATCGAGTTATCTGTCTCGTTCTTTACACTATATATGTCACTTTGCTCTTATCTATCTATCTAGCTAGCTAGCTAACGTTCTATCTATCTATCTATCTATCTATCTATCTATCTATCTATCTATCTAAGTTAGGCACTTTGGCGTTGTGTAATGGTTAGTAACCTTGTCGAGCTTAAATCAGTTAGAACTGAGTCGCGAGTTCGATCCTCACTGGGTGTTCAATACTTTCGGCCTTGTACCACATCTAAGCGGCGCATAGAAAATCGCCTTCATTGTTGTTTGGAAGCCTCGGCATTGTGTAATGGTTAGCAACTTTATCTCACTAGAATCAGTTATAACTGAGTAGTGAGTTTGATCCTTACTAGGTTCCCCATACCTTCGGCTTTGTGCCACATCTAAGCCGTGCTCAGAAAATTTACAATTATCTACTTTATAATATCACCACAAAAATAGCCATTTTGTTTCGATACTAACTGTGTCTAAACATGTGATAAAATTGATTTCAAGTTGAAGAGCGTTATCGGGTTCAAAAGTAACAAAACCCCTTTAATCAGAGAGATATTGTTACGTAATCAGTGGTTACCAATCAAAATGCCAGTAATTTGTAAACTTAGAAACATACGATTCTAAAAACAATTTATTGGGGCATTAATGTTAATATCTGATTAAAAAAGAGATCAGCATAATTAACTTTACAACAAAAATTAAAATTTATTTAAAAAATATTTATATGTAACGAATTAATGTTAGAAACTACGAATATTAACTTCTAAATTTAACAAAGTATTAAGTGTAGGCTATTCTAAATTTATTCAGATAAGAAAGGAGGTAAGGAGATATACGCACACATATACAAATATATAGATATCCACATATAAACATATAGACAAATACAAACACATGCAAACATATATTAGTATACATACACATATACACACATATAGATACTCATATACACACATATAGATACATACAGAATTTTTAAAAGTTTTTTTTTATCGACGCGTCAAGTTATCCGTTAAATTTTAAAACCAGGTTTGGAAAAAGTGTGCAAATGCTACAATATTGGATATAAGTAAGAACGCATTTTAATCTAAACACAGATAAAATAAAATATAAAAGTTTTATGTATACTATTCTCGCTGTTGTCAATTATTATTTACCGTTATTTGATGGGTATTTCATCTGACATTGATTGTCAAATCAGCATTTGCAGGCATTTAATTTGGCGTATATTATCATATTAATACTTGCTAAGTATTTAATCTAACAGAGACAGCCAAATTATATAGTTATGAGGTCTTTAATTTAACGGAGATCATCATGTTGATATTCAACAAATTTTAATCTAGCTTATACCATCTAGTTAATACTTAATAATTTGTTTTTTTTACTATAGCACCGACTTTTAATTGAGTATTTAATAATTTTGATATGTGAGACATTGATTTCTTATAGCTTCCGAATTCGTATTCGTACCTGGTTTTAACTGTTTATATGTATGGGTCTTTTTTTATCTGTGTTTCGATTAGAATATATGTACTTGTGTTCAAGGGTTTGTGTACGTATTAATGCATGCATGTAGGTGTGCATGTGGGTTTATGTACTAGTAGGCATATTGATAATTTATTTAACAAGCTAATGTCTATGCGTATGTATATATGCGTGCGTGTTTGCTTTTATATATATGTCCATATTTCTCTGTGTACGTGTATTTGTGCGCATATCTGTTCGTATAATCCTTTATGTGTATGTTATCTATTTATCTATATATAGTCATCCACATACAAACCTGTTTTGCAGTATCACAGCTCATCAGTGTGGCTAGACACATCCACTTGCTTCTGTCCGGGATCAAAACTCATCCGATTAGGTGTCAGTCGGAGTCGCTACTCCCTAAGCCATAGAGAAGAGAAATTTCAACGTGTTGTATATAAGCAGTGTATACACACGCCAGTCACCGAAAGAACTCAATTCATTTCTGAAGAATCACGCTTATATATATATATATATATATATTGTCGGTGCAAGTGTATATGTGTGTGTTTGTTTCTGTGTGAGTATTTTTGTGCTTACTTGCGTCTGTTTATGCCAAAAGTTGTATAAGTAGATCCATTTATGTGTTATATTCTGTATATGGTGATCTGTGAAGTTTTACTCGCTTACGTATTCTGTTTTTTTTTTTTTTTTTGTTGCTTGTGTATTTCCGTGCGTATATATTTAATTATATTTATTTGTTCATGCACTGAAATATGACTATGTCTCTTTTGACATTGTTTGTGCCAGGCCCATGCCATCTTATGAATTTTTTTTTCTTATCTCCAATATTGTAGCATTTGACATTTGCTGATATATATATATATATATATATATATATATATATATATATGTGTGTGTGTGTGTGTGTGTGTGTGTGTGTGTGTGTGTGTGAGAGAGAGAGAGAGAGAGCTTGTGCGTATATGTATCTGTACATGTGTATGTCTACTAGCATATATTTATATGTGTTTAAATTTGTGTATTTGTCCATCTGCAGATATCTAACTATTTGAGTGCGTTCATCTTCTTTCCTAGTTTCATATCTAAAAAGTTTTTAAAATAATCTAAATTTAATGCTCTGTTAAATTTAGAATGTTTAAATAAATTTTTATTTTTATTATGAAGTGAAACTAATAGTCAATCAAATATGCAGATCTCGTTTTTAATCAAATATTACTATTATTGCTCCAATAAATGAGTCTGTCTTATGTTCTTCAAATTAGAAATGACTTGTTATTGATTGGTCACCACTGACTAGGTTATAATGTCTCTCTGATTAAGGAGTTTCGGCTAATTTTGAACTTTTTAAAAATCGACTTCATTACTTTATTGTTATTGTCGAAAGAAAATGGTTATGTTGATGTGATATTGTAACATATTTATGTTATTAGTTTCAAAGTAAATAATATTCGCTCTAATTTGTTTTGAGCACTTTTTAAGAATAGTTTTTTTTTTTCATTTTTTAGATACGGAATGTTATTTAATCCATACCTACATTATACTTGGATATCTATCTATCTATCTATCTATCTATCTATCTATCTATCTATATATTGTATTTTCTTTCCAAAATCATACAACCGTACCACTATGAAGAAAGGGGATATATTTGTAGCGCTGTTAGGTGAATATTCATTAGGATAAAATGGGCCTGAGTAAATGTTCGAGGTTTGTTTCTGGTTTGGGTGCACAAAAGGATGTTCTCCTGAACAAATTTGCAAGGGTGTGTAAGTTTTGAAACAAATAGGATGAAAAATGTGGAAGCGTATGTTAATAGAATTACGTGAGGATACACACACGGACACACATACACATTGAGACACACGCACCTTTTCATCTTTATATATATATATATACGAAAAGGAGCTGCTTGAAGAAAAATCCCAAACAGATCCTATTAATTTTATTATTAAAAATCAAATATTATAACTGATCCAGAGAAAGGGCTCAATGCAACTAAATGTATTTATTTACAGAGCCAATATTATATATATATATATATATATATATATATATATATATATATATATATATAACCCTAAGCATGTGTCTTTTCTATTTTATTTTGAAGAAGATGGAATAAACCTCAAACTGCATTCTAAACATTTCAAAATTCTATAGCCATTTCTTACTGATCAAAATTTTCTCAGATTTTTGCTTAAAGTTTTAATCGAGAGATATTCAGGATACTTGGCAGAAATTTTAAGCATTAAAACTTCAAGCTTGTGTACTTTCACTCGTTAACCGCATTAAACATCTGAACCACAATTAGACAGAAAATCTATTTAAGTTCACTTAAAAATTTTAATACCACTCATATCTGCGGACAAGTACGGGTGATAATATTTGTATTTTTGAAAGAGTGATTCTCCATGTAAAAGATACTATATTGAACGTATCTTTAAGAAAAAAATACTTGAAAATAAGAAATTAAAACAAAATTAAACTAAAGAGCCATGTGCAATTTCGTTTCTTTTTGTGTGTTGAATAATGCATATTCATGGGATATATAAGTTTTGAAATAAATCGGATGAAAAATGTGGACGTGTATGTTAATAGAATTAACTGAAGATATCCACACACACAATGACACACATGTTCAGTTTTATTTATATGTATGCATGTGTGTATATATATATATATGTGTGTGTGTGTATGTGTGTGTGTGTGTGTGTGTGTATGTGTGTGCGCACACGCACAGAAAAAGTAGGCAAAAACCAAACGGCAACAATCTGTTTCATACAACGCAATTTTTCGGACCGCGACTGAAGATTGCGTTGAAGCAGGAAAATGCCTATTGCCGGTTGATGTTGATCTCAGTGTTCACTTTTTATATATACATTTGCTCTAAAACTTTATACGGAGCACTTCACCCAAAAATTAAACATACTTCAAAACTATAGTTTGATCATATATATATATATATATATATCAAAGTATAGTTTTGAAGCTCATAACTCAAAGATAGAATCGCCGACTGACGCCAATTCGGTCGGGTTTTAATCCTGGATAAAAAGCAATCGGATGTCTAATCGTACTGATGAGCTGTGATACAGCAAAACAGGTCTGCGGATGACTATGTATATATATCACAATGTTCAACATAGGGTGCTATTTTTCTCGCAGTCGGTGTCCAAGTGACACTACTATATATATAAATATATATATTTTTTATCACATCACCGCGAGCAAGGCGTTAACGCCACTGATGTGCAGGGGCTACATAAAAATGAAAAGATTGGAAAAAAGAAAGCCGGAAAACACATCCTAAACAGGGAACAAGGGATGAGCCTCTACACCTGTTCAATTGACATGGGTGGAGTGTGAACCGGGCGATAGTTTAGTCTATATATATATATATATATATATATATATATATATATATATATTGCAATATTAAAAGTAAATTTTTATCTGAACATAGGAATTCGTGCTTAAAAGATGCCCCTTCCTTCAAAAAATATTGCACCTGATTTTTTTCTTTGTGATATATTCGGATTCTGTTAATTTGCTGGAGCTAAGTAAGCACCAACTTCCTTCGGAAGATTCTTTTTGCTTTTATCCATCTCAAAAAATATTTTACTTGCAATGTTCAATATCAACTGTTACACGCTAAAACCTTAGTCCAAACAATTTTACTAGGAATTTTATCTGACATTATTTCGCAACTTCTTGAGTCAACTCAAATTTATTATCATATTTACAGTCGTGTGCAAAGTTTTTTCGGTACCAATAAACTATTCGTAAATTCTGACAACTGCCATTTTATAATTCAGTGTTATGCATTTCATTTTTTACATCTGAAACATTAGATCATCTGAAGTTATTTGCGTACCTCATTATCATATTTTGTTACAGTTGTTTTTAGTGCGAGGGAAAGATACAGGATCACCTCAGAAAATAACTGCGAAAATATTTACGAAAACATCACTTAAACCGTGTCTGTTAGAATGTTCGGAAAGAGCAATATGTCTCTTAGGGAAACGAATTACGAGGTCTATTGCTATATATATATATATATATATATATATAGAGAGAGAGAGAGAGAGAGAGAGAGAGTGAGAGAGAGAGAGGGACAAATTGATATATATATATATATATATATATATATATATATATATATCCGAGTGAATACAGAACGAAGGAAAAATTTTTTACAACGTCCAAAACATTAATTTAAAACAGTGCTCGATATATAATATATAGAGCTGTGAATATTTATTATAAATTATATTTTAGAACATGTACAGAATTATTTTTATATATCCACTACAAATAGTAGTTTTGACATTGAAACTCACTACAATGTCTCATCAGGCGGTGTGTTCCACACATTCCTGTCCACACCGCCTGATGAGACATTGTAGTAAGTTTCAATGCCGAAACAAATGTACTATTTGTAGTGGATATATAAAAATAATTCTGTACATGTTCTAAAATATAATTTCTAATATATATATATATATATATATCAATTCGGCTTTTATCTCCTTCGAAGTAGACCCTTTCTGAATCTATATACTTTATCCACCGTCGTTTCCACTGCTAGAAGTATTTCTGGAACTTTTCTTTTTTTGTCGCATTATTAGATTTCCTCAACTTCTTGAAATTTCGGCTCTGTCAAGTGTAATTTGATTTTAGAAAAAGAACAAGTCGAGATCTGGAGAATCTGATGGTTTGTGTACTGGTTTTGCGTTGCCAAAAACTGCTGCACAAGCTACGGTTACAAATGGAACCCATAAGATGTGTGGATACGACTAACATTCTACACACTTTCATTCCAAGCACTGCTATAAACACTGAAAGTGAGAGAGAACTCTATAACCTAGTGTGTATACACGACATTGTTGAAAGTCAATCTACATCAGGTTACATTTCTCTGCGTAGATTAGATCCGTTACCATAGCAACCGTTCAAATACTTTCTGATTAGACATCTCACACGAAGTAAATTGAAAATCTTGCTTGTGTCTTCCCCGAGCTTAAATGATTCTTTGAAAGAGATATATTAAAATATATTATTTAGCAGTTATCCGATACCGCTCCCTTGTTGAGAACCAACAATTCTTCAAGATAGAGTGGATTATTTTGAAGTACGTTTTTTTAATCCCATCTACATTTGCTCTGTGATATTTGTCAGTGATCCTGGTTTAGTGGTCTTTCAGTGTTCACCAGACAGACACTGTCATTTGACACGCGATTTTCATTCAGTGATATGAAATGGTCATTTAGCAATTGGATTTATATTCAAGCTACAGCCAATTTTACCCAACATCTTTTAACAATCCATTTTTTTTATATATCTACACAAGCAAAAGATTCATGCCAACACAATTCTTTGTTTGCGGCGTACAATGTTAGCTGTTACTTTATTTACAACATTTTATAAGCTTCGCTTATTAGAATGCAACTCTATACTGGACTTGTCACTGAATGTGATTTTATTTCGGGTAAATCTGATCTCAGCAACCTTAAACTTGTTCTTGAGTGGATTTTGTTTAATATTATCTGCTTAACTGAAAAGTTTACATTCGTGAAGCATATACTGCCAACAAATTGCGTTCATTTACCGCTTAGATTGCAGTTTTCCTACTCTCCTATGTTTTATTCTTCGTGGGTAACAACATATTAGCCAATCTTAAATGATATTTATTTCTGAAATGGCAATCAAAAGTAATATTTGTAATGAATTAAAATTTATGATTATCAAACAATATTTATAAGATCTAGTCGTGGAACTACATTCTCTTTCCCTTCCCATAATCCTCGTTTAAACTTACACAATTTCTAGACATGCATACAAGAAAAATATAACTACTTTTGGAAGAATAATGTTCTACAAACATTTAACGGACTTGACGAAAAGGTTGCAATTGGTGTAAGTAAAATAAGTACATGAGTTAGTATAGTCAATAACAAGTCAATAACAAGTTAAAAACAAGTTGAAAGAAAATTAGATATTAGAGTTTAGCTCAGTAGTGGCATGGCAGGTCAGTAGCTGTTATTATGAAAGTGGACAAAGCATTCCATTTAAAAGAGTAATAACCGTTGGAAGTAGTTGTGAAATCCTTCACGTAAGCCATGATAATGTGTTCAGTTTAGTAAACGCTCTTAATTATTAAAATATCAATGCAGATTAGGTTATGCGATGATTAGCAATAGAGAGGTCCAGATCCTTCAAATTTCAAGTCCAGGATTTTAATTCTAATGGTCATAAATCTGTCCCGCATGTGGTTTTCCTCTTCGTCGCCACAGGTAAACAGAATGCTTGACAGACTCCGTGAAATAGAAATTGTTCCTGGAGCTGCACAGTCCAGATAGTACACTCCTAGGCAGGACAGTAATAGTGGGAGGAGACGTGAGTTCATTATTATGAAAAAGCTAATATAAATCTCAATTAACAGGACTAAAAAGACAACCACGAAGCTTCTGCTAGACGAGTATTAATATCTTCATTCAAATGTAGAAACTAAATGAGGAACTTGATTTGGAATTCTTGATGTTTTTACACAGTTTGCATAATTGTGTGCTTAGATTATTGCAATTTTTGAAATTTAAAAAAAAATTAACCGGCATTAGTTAAAAAGAAAGAAATGGTTTCCGTAGTCTAGAGAGGTACTTAGCTATGAACTTCCGCCAGACGCAGTAATATTTAAGAGTTGGAGTGAGGAAACTTGAATAATAGAATAATCATGTCTGCCATTAACTTTCAAAATATAGCTAAACTAAAACACACACAACTTCTTTCTTATCGTCGTTCTCTTCTTCTCAACACGTTCTAATATTTCTCTTGTAGACATATTTTTCTATTTTTCTCAATCACGTATCTTTTTCAATATCGTATTTTCTTCTTTTTTTGTTTTTGTTTAGAGTAAAATTCACACAGTACAAGGTCTATGAGTTACTCCCGGAAGAAAGTTACGATAATGGGTATTATATATGGATACGATGGGAAGATAAGGGATAAATCTAGACTTTAACAAGTTAAGATTGTAGTGATAGCGGAGACATTATATCGGGAGTTGGTTCCACAAGGTAGTGGATAGAGGAAGAAACCTGTTTAAGTTGAACGTACTTCTTGGCGATGGAATATGGAGAAAATGTGGGTGATTTACTGCTATGGAAGTGGCATGGCAAGTTCTAAGGTTTGAATTGGCGTTATCCTCCAAAGTTTATTTTTCTGCTGTTACTACTACTAATACTACTACTACTACTACTACTACTAATAATAATAATAATAATAATAATATTCATAACAATGATGCTGGTGATATTAATACTAATAAACTACTAATAGCTATGTTATTAATAAGACTTCTGTATTTTTAATCTAAGTTACTTTGTTAACAATATCAAATCAACCACAGCTATTTTTTCTACCAATACTTCACTTTCCATTTTTTTTTAATGATTATTTTCCGGTTTTCTTTCTTCCGTTTTCCTTTTATTTTCATCGCCTTTCTAATCGCCACCATTCATCTTCTTGTGTCCCTGCACGATCTTCCTTCCTTCCTTCATATTTTTCCATATTTTCATTGTCTCGTCTTTCGCGATCAGATGCTTCGCTCATCGGAAGCATCAAATTAATCAGAGTGTGCCCCTCGTTTTTCTTTTGTTACCAATGACATTCGATATTCTGTTTATATTCTTTATCAGCCCAGGAGTCTAAAAGGAAACACACTTGTTCAGGAATCGCATCCCTAAGTTCATTATCCGAGCAAACTAGCGAACGAGAATGTTAAAGAAGGGAGCATATAATCGTTTCCCTGTATGTGTATGTTTCATTCTTATCCTCACACATTCACGCACAAACACGCGCACAGTTTTAAATATGTTCATCTATTTATCTACATATACGAACACAGCATTCATCAAAACACACGCACACACACACACATACTTATATATATATATATATATATATATATATATATATATATATATATTACACAAAATTTTTCGGGTAACTAGCAAAAAGATTATCTATTGAAGATTGTAATGTATGGTAGACTTTGAAAAACAGTGGCTACTTTAGCAAATACGCATCGTTCATTCAACAATGAATTAGAACACTCTCAGCTATTGTGCATGTATGATGACAATATACGCGCTAAAAAGTCTGCCTTCTTCTACCGAGCGCCCATAGCTCAGAGTTAGAATTGCCGACTGACGCCAATTCGGTTGGGTTTCAACCCAACCGAATTGGCGTCAGTCGGCAATTACTTTTAACGCAGAATTGCTTTTAACCCAATCCGATTGCTTTTAACCCAATCCTGGGTTAAAAGCAATCGAAATCTAACCGTACTAATGAGCTGTGATACAGCGAAACAGAACTGTCTGTGGATGACAATATATATATATATATATATATATATATATATATATATATATATATTACTATCTCACACTCTGACCGACCACTCTGGAATAATGGTAGACTTCGAAAAAACAGTAGCTACTCTAGCATCTACACATCGCTCATTCAGTAATGAATTAAAGCCCTCTAACTAGTGGCATATGAAACATCATAGGCGAAAAGTCTGCCGCCATCTACTGAGTGCCCATAGCTCAGAGGTAGGATGCCAACTGGCACTAATTCGGTCGGATTTCAATGCTGCGTAAAAGCAATCGGATGTCTAACCGTACTGATGAGCTGTGATACAGTAAATCTCATCTGTTGGATGACTATATATATATGGAGCTGGGTTTGAAACCATTTGAATTTCTTGCATTTACTTACGCGCAAATACTCTTGGGAAAGGTATTAATCCGTCTCTTTCCTTCAGCTATGGGTTAAATAACAAGAGAGATTGGAATCTATACACTTGGCAGGCAAACAGTCTATCGCAGAAAGTAATGCCAACCTAGTGCGGAATAATCTTCTGCTCAGTCAGTCATGTCACTTTCGAGACTTGATCGCCCAAGCGTTTATCTCGTATGGCACTTAACTGACTTGCACAGGTGTATTAATGTATTCAATACAATTAAATTTTATAAATCTGAATATTCTTTATATGTAAACGAATTACTATGCGATCTAGGTAGAAACTTAGGTCGTGTAATAACTCGTTTACATATGAAGAATATATATACATATATATTAAACTCATTTTTTCTGGTAATTGGCAAAAGGAATATCTACTGGGGATTTTAAAAGATGCGCATATAGAAGAAGTGACGATTATTTCTCTTACTTTTATAGGCCACTTCGTTTATTATCCACCATCATAATTATCTTATGTCTTCATAGTCAAGCAGTTCGATTCAATAACTGAATTGCTAGGCCAAACCCAGAGAGAGTACATTATATTATAGAGTACATTATATATATATATATATATATATATATATATTAAACTACTTTAATCCAAACGGAAATGTATGAAGGTAAATCCCAAAACCTAATCCTAATTAATATTAAATTTTAATATTAAAAAATAATACAGGAGGAGAGCTCAATGTAATTAAAATTACAGAGCTAATATAAAATAAAATAAATTTTCAATATTCAAAATTGTTGAATAATCATTTCAACATGAAATCCCTAAGGGAGATTTCACATCTCATCAACAACAGTACATATTTCAAAATATATATATATATATACAGGATGGTCTAAATGTAGGTGAACAGTAGGTGAATAAGTTTTTGTATTGGTCATTTAATTTACTGGTATAGTGAGAATATGCATTTCATATTAGACCAACAACTAAGTCAGCCTAATGTAATTGTTTAATGTAATATTTCAAGTTCCGGCGTTTTGGGACTAATATATTTTGATGGAACAATCACAGGCGATAAGTATCTCGAAATGAATGAGGTTGTTCCACAGTAAAAACAACTGCCAAATTCAGATTACCCTTATTTCTAACAAAATGGAGCCCCTCCATATTATTTAAGAGCAGCTCGTGAGTATTTTCATGAAACATTGATTGGCCGAAAAGATCTAATTGATAGCCCAACACGTTCACCTGGCTTTACCGTAATTGATTTTTTCTTTTGGGGAGTACTTAAGGTCAAAATTAATAGTAAAAAAGCACGAAGTTTAGTAATTTGAAAATTTACATAAGAGATGCATTTCAAGAAATTAATGCTCAAAGAGACTTGTGCAAAAAAATGTTTGTCGAATTGTGAGGGATACACTTCAAAACTGTAAATTTTGATGGACAACAGTGTTGATAAAATCAAAGCGCTTTTTGTATTAATGTACACAATAAAATTCAATTGTCAATGTAATAATTATTTTAGTAAAAAAAATGGAAATGTAATCTAAAAATAAATATTATCATTTACTATCCACGTACTTTTAGACCACCGGTACATATATTCAAAACGCAAAAATGTTAGGATGCTGGAAAAATTAAATAAAAAATGATATATATAAAATCTGTGGTAGACTGGTGTAAGAAATGGCTCGTGAATTTTGATGCTTTCAAAACGAACTGCTATCTGTTAACCACCATAGACAATCGCTCCTACCCACTAATTAGCATGGATCGGGCTAGTTTCTCTGAACACAAAACACTGCACCTCCTCGGCCTAACTCTCTCTGCCAACCTCAATAGAATAGCAACAACGAATCCATAGGTAAATCTGCTGATAGGAAGTTCGGTTCATTGTGTAGGGTCAAGAAGTTTTATCACGTTTTAATCCAACCTGCACATATATAAATATACCATCCACCCGTGTATTGAATACTATCACATCTGGTTGAGTGCCCCTGCTATTCACTTCAGGGGTCTTGACAAAATTCAACGGAGAATCTGCAATGTGATCTATCCCGACTTGGTTGCTAAGCTGCAGTCTCTTTCTCACTGGCGTAATATGGCTTCCCTTTATCTCTTGTACAAATACTTTCATAGCTTCGGCTACGATTAGATTTGCTCCCTGGTGTCCTCTCTGCATGAATTTAATCTTGCTACTAGACTTGCATCTAGATCCCACTCTATTAAAGTAAACTAATAAAATGTAACCGCAATTTCTACTGTAGTAGCTCCTTTTCTCGCACTTCCCGCTTGTGGAATTCCCTTCCGTATACTTGCTCCTCTAACAGCTACAAAACTTAAGAATTTAAATGTAAGGTCAATTGCCATCTCCTATCTCTTTGACTCACATTCTTTACTTCATATTCTTTTCTCCTTCCACTTTACTCTCATCAGCTCTCTTCACACCATCCATCTCTTCCCCATTGTCTGATGCCCCCTAAAACTTTCTTCTCTTTCTCATCACTCTCTTCTTATATAGCCCCCTGCGCACTAGAGAAAGTAAAACTGCCTTGCTTGGGGTGAAATGATTATAAAGAATATATATATATATATATATAATATTTTAATGTATATTTGGGCAGCAAAGTTTTTTCAGCATTCTAAATGATGACTTTTGTTTAGTTGTTGAAGGATATAAATATTCTCCATAGCTTTATTGTGTTGGCCAGTACTTTCAACTGGTGACATGCGTCTAAACAGTGATGACTAACCTATTGTACTAATTTTAATACCGAATACATGACTGTTTTATGGTCGTAAATCAATTACCTATGTTGGAAATACTACCACCTCATTATAGTGACACCTTATATGCCACATGTCGAATAAAAGTGTTATTTCAAAGCATTTATTAACTCATAATCTAAAAGCCCACCTAAGAAAAAATCTAATCGGTAACACAACAGTCCTTTGAAAATTTTATAACTGTCTATATATTACTATTAGAGAAACCCTATTCATTAAATACCGTTCACCTGCTATCAATCTTAAACGGTTCAGTAGCAGAGATGATGTGTTATATGATTTCTAAATATAGAAGTGGTCCTCACGTCAATCCAATCGCGCAGTGTATGTGACTGCTCTAATAAGTCACACTTCCATAAGAATCTTCACACAGTAAAATCTGCTTTAGCCACAACGCGGAGAAAATGAATATATATCAGCCTTAAGCATGGTTAAACCACTTGCCGAAAACGCTCGGTACAATAAAACTATTGAAACTTTTTATATTTCTTAAAAAACGTAAAAACATTTGAATGTGCAAAAAACTCAATAAAAGTGATGAAATGTTCTATGTCGGCTGCATAAGGCTGTGCTAGCGCGAAGTCACAAGTTATCGTTACCGGAGTTTTAGAATCCTGGTATTGTTCAGACTGTTGATCAGGCTACATAACGCGCTCTCTCCCAGAAACTGCTCAGTATATATATATAGTGTATCGAGGCAGCAAATAATTTTCTAAACATATACTGTTAAATATAAGAGACAATGAATGTCTATTATGTTTAATCATGAGCCGTTCTAAACGTCGTATTTTGGCTTTAATTTCAGTTGAAAATAAAGACAAAAATTCTCCAACATTTGGATAAGTTTTTATTAAGTTGGTTCAAAGCTTTCGGTTCACATGAGCCATCTTCAGAGATGGTATAAGGATGATAACTTAATAACATCCACCATCAGCGATGATTTTATCTTGTGTTGACATAAAACTCCGCTAAGCAACGGCAATAGTTACCAAAAATAACAAACGCAGTTCTCAAATTTGCAATGCGGTTCTATGACGTCACACCACCTGATAGCACGAAATGACAATAGAACCATATATTCAAATGCAATGCAATGTGTTATGACCAGATTTAAACGTGATTTTAGTAAGTGTGGGTTATTTGAATTTAATGTAGATGGCCTCCAATATTTAAGCTTATTTTTACTGTGTATATGAGTGAGGATTATTGTATTGTTGACTAAAATCTGTCTGATATTACATACATGAATATGTTTTTCTGAAAAATCTTGTTTAATTGTACTCTGATCAAAAAGGTGACAGGTAAAACTACGGGAGAGCGTGGTTGTAGTAAAACCAATTTATGTAGTGGGTTTATTATTAGTACCAAAGATACAATCTCTGGACGGGCATGTAAATTGATACACTACATTGGTTTTTGTAGAGAATTTAGTTTAGTGCTTGTAGGTCCCACGGACTTATTTTATTATTTTTCTGACGGTTTCTGAAGAAGCTTTAAGAAAATAGAAACATGTTAAATAGTGATAACTTCCACATTTCTTTTACTTTATTCCATCATATATATATATATATATATATATATATATATATATATATAATCATTTCAACCCCAGGTGAGGTAATAATGCCTCGAAAACGCAGGGGGTGCAGTGAAACAGAATGAAAATATTTTAGTGAAAAGCAGGTAAGAAAATGAAAGTCATTCAAAAGACAGAATATGGAAATTGACGTTGGATTTTATTTTTCAGATATTGTATGTAGCAAGGAACATAAAATCTGAAGGGATTCATACAAGTGAATATTGCGAGCAAAGCAACTATCAAAATTGAATGGCCGCTTGCATTAAGCTTGTTCAACAATAAAACTATGAAACGTAGTTGTCAATCTAATCTGCTAACATGAAATTGCTATAAAAATCTATGTTGAAAAGGTAGAGTGAAGCAACATCACATCTGGTAGAAAGTACCTGAAATCGAGATACCTGATCAGAATCGATTACATTTTGAACTTTTTACATTTTGTCAAGGATCTCGAGATACACAAGAGCACTAGACCAGATATGAGAGCAGTATTTAATGTGAGATTTATAAATGTGTGAGAATCAAATTTTCTCGCAATAGTCCTAGCAATCGATTCAGTAGCATCCCGGTTGTTCATGTTAAGGGAAAACGTAAGCCCAAGAAGATGTGTCACTCTCTTAGAATTTAGCAGTAATCATGTTGATGTCAGGTAGAAAATGTTCTCTGCGAATAACAAATTGAAAGCCGTTTTGCTTTCGAGGCATTGCAATTAAAGCCATTCTTTTCACCAGTTAACGACTGGTTGGTGTTCCTATTGGAAAGCAGTTGCCTTTTCTAATTTATGGACCTGTCAAACATTCTATTAAGACAAGATTAATCAGCTGCGTTATCTGCATAAATACATTGAGAGTAACTGATGACATCGGGAAGATGCTGGATGAAGACCAGCAACAACATTGATCCAAAGATAGAGCCCTAGCGGACCCATGATACTCACATACATGCACAAATACACGCATTATTGTGCAAACAACAAATAATGTCATTCCTGAGATCCTTCAAACGTTCTTTGATCATGTATACATCGTCTCTTTTCGTTGTTTTTTACTTTTTTTTAATCGTTTCACCCCAAGCAAGGCATTCCACTGCCACTATTGTGCAGGGGGTTACATAGGGGGAAAGTGATGAGAAAGAGTGGTTAGATATAGGAAATGTCAGAAGGAGGGTGATAGACGGGTAAGTATAACGAGGATGAGGGCTGGGTAGATGGGAAGAGTGTTTGAGAGAATAGATGAGTTATTGTGTTAGGAGGTGTCTATTGACCTTACATTTAAATTCCTAGAGATTGTAGCTGTCGGGGAAGCAAATATGTGGAAGGGAATTCTACAGGCGGGAAGTGCGAGAAAAGAAGCTAATGAAGTAGAAATTGTGGTTATATTTTATAAGTTTCCGACCGCATATTTCTTTCAGTTTCGCCTGATGGATCCAGTTTGTTTCTTCGCCTTGACTCGACAGAGAGTTGAAACGCTGACGATAACAATATTCGCGATTTTTCTATAAAGTTTGCCAGTGTGTTCGTGCAGCGTTACAATTTTCGTACGCTTCCTTGGAGTAACGTTCATCGTAGGACAACTAATCGACAGTCGAGACAGTAGTGTCTGGATGACGCAATATTTAGGGAACTAAAGCAGTTGTTTAAATTAATTTGCAGAAGAGGATAGATAGATAGATAGATAGATAGATAGATAGATAGATAGATAGATAGATAGATAGATAGATAGATTCATTCATTCACTCATCTTTTTCTCCACAACTGTCACGTTGTGTAAATGACACCCGAGAGAGTGTTTCCTCGATCGTTACAATCTTAACTTTTTTCAGACTAGAGCCAACCTAATGTTATGTACTGCTTCAACCTCTCTTAATGCGTTTGCAACAAACTTATCAAGTAACCCAATATCTTGAGTAGTTTAAGGATTAAAATTTGTAAGCAAAAAGCAGATTGTAGTAGGAATCAATATTACATTAGGACTATCACTCTCACGTTTCAGTGAGTTGCTCAGACTATATACTATTTCAAATTTAGCCGGATCTTTATATAGCCAACTGGACGATAAAATAAACATTATTTATGATCATGTCCTTATTTTACATTTTTTATTCATTTATATATCGCTTTTATTTATTCTGTGTATTTTTCTTTTGTTTTTAAACTACTGGATTTTATTAAATCTTTTTGGTCATAACGAGTATTTAGTTATCATTGTAGGAATTGGTTTTCGTGTTTCCGTTAGAAAATGAACATTAACCTTGTGTTTAGGAATTTATTTTCTTCTGGAATGCATGAAATGCGTTAATTTTCTTTAAATCATTTTGTTGCTGGTGCTGTTCAATTAATTTTCCATGTCATCTTTGGTGTTTATTTGTTCATGTATTTTTATTTTAATTCGCACAAATGTTTGAGAAGTTTGAACTATTATATTTTTGTTATTAAATCATATTTAGTGCATAGTCCTGGGCATGAGAATAAACTAAATCATGTAGTAAGGCCTCGGATCGGGACTTGGTGTTGAGAAGAGTGGAATCACCTCTTAACTGCTGTTGTTCCAAGGTTCGCCTTGATCTGGAGTAGTAGCACCTAATAGGGTTCCAGCTATGGGCAAGTAATAAACGCACAAACAAAAGCAAAACCATATATAGAAATTACAGCAATACCTAGACACAAAACCTAGCTAGGAACACACGCAGACGCTTATAGTACAACTGTGTAAATTTTCAAGAAAATCGGTTCAGCCATTTCGGTGTCTATAGGTAACGGACACACACACACACACCGACAAAGTTCCATTTATAAATAAGTTTAGATAAACATTTTTTTCACATCGTCATCTTTCTTTTCTATATACATTTTCATCTTTTTCTTAATGACTCCGTCTCGACCCCCACCCTCTTTTCCAGTCTTTTCTGTGCGCAAATCTGACACACTTTTCCTTCCTTTTCTTCCTTGCTCCTTCCATTTTTTTTTCCTCTTCTTATCTTTTCCTTCCTTTTCCTTTTCTTTTCGCTACTCTTACTTCCGTTGTCTTAACCCCAACCACACACAATCAAACAAATAATTGTATTTTAGCATAACGATGCGATCGTTGAGGTGCCGTAGATATCGGCTCGAAACGATAAATCGGGAAGCCGAGTTCGAAGTCCAGTTAAATTTCTTGCATTCAGAGACACACAAATACCCTTCGGAAATGTATTAATCCGTCTCTTTCCTCCGGTTACGGGTTAAATAACAGAACAGATTGGGTTCTACAGTCTACCGCAGAAAGTAATGGCAAACTACTGCGGGATAATCATTTGCTCAGTCAGCGTGCACTACGGATGGCACTTAACTGACTAACTGAAGCGAGGAAGGGAATTTCAGTCGTTGAAATAGACATACGATCTTGGAAAATTTAGATTTTTCATATGTAATATATATATATATATATATATATTCTTGGAATCTCTTACAGAAATTTCTTATTTTACTTTAAATTGTAGTCATTCAGTTAAGTGCCATAAGGGATACACGCTTTGGCCGATCATGTTTCAAAAGAGACATGACTGATTGGACAGGAGATTATCTCGCAGTGGGTTACCATTGCTTTCTGCGGTAGACTGGTCGCCATCCAAGGTTATCGAACCCACTCTGTCCTGTTATTTAACCCATAACTGGAGGGAAGAGACGGATTAATACCTTTCCCAAGGACATTTGTGCGTAAGTGAATGCAAAGAATTCAACTGGAATTTGAAACCGGCAACCCTATTTGTCGTTTCGAGTTTATATCCACCACATCACAACAGACAGTTACTATTTAACATTTTAGGCATTCTAGGCAGTTATCATTGAACATTTTTATACATTAGCGTTATGAATTTTGTTTAACTGTGGCTCAGTCTTCATTTGTGATTTTTGTCTAAGTTACACGATGTTTCTGGACGTTCATAAAATTTTCGCAGAATATTTATACAGCTATCAGTAAACGTTTGTTGATGAAATTACTGAATATTTAGGCATATGTTTGGTTTTAGATTTTGATTATATATTGTTTTGAATAATATGATGTTTCTAATTCTGTTTCAATTTTTGTACTGTTTAGTGTGAATATAAGTTTTACTTCAACTACTATATTATATTCATTTAATTTTTGTCGCATCATTTATATTGATCATCTAAAATGTATAATTTTAAGTATGTAGCATTTGATCAGGTAAAAGGAAACATAAAAATATTTTTTGGAGGGAAGTTTCTATTTCTAAAGTATAGAGTTAACTTTATATTCAATCGCGCGTTAAAATATTACGAGAGCATATTTAAGTTATAGAAAATATTCAGGAAAGGTAAAGTGAATTGATTTAATTTCTTGTAAGAAAGCAGAATTCACGATTTTTCAGTAAAAGGGATATCCCAAGGTGTGCGTATACATCTGAGACATTTGATCATGGCTGCGTGGAAATTTTACAGTATCAAAAGATAAAAGAAAAAATAGCTCAAATTATAACACAGTAATCCAAACGCGCATTTTAGACTCTTCCACCAATATATGTATAACTTAAATAATATGAAGATTGTTTCAGCCATATATATATATATTAATTGTTTAAATAAACAAACAACGTGAAAATGTGACTAAGAGTGAAACTGACTGATAATTATTTAGGAGAATGAGGCGGAAACCCAATTCTAAACTGGAAACAGGGGATAAACCTCGACTACCATTCAAAAGACAAACGAGAAAACTGGAGATGAGCGAACATCTATTATGTGCGTGTTTATTTCTTTGAACTTATTTCTGTAAATTGCCATAACTACTTCAGATAAAGCATAGAGTGGTTTCCCGTTTTCTTCTCTATGATTTTCAATTCAGAGTTATTATCTCTTAGAGTGACTGCCTCCGAAGGTTAGAAATCCCACTCTATCCAGTAATTAGGGTATAGTAGTGCCTAGGCGAAATGAATTAATGCCTTTCGCAAAGGAAAAACCCGAAGTGAAGACAACAGACTGAGCCGGATGTTGAAGTCGGCTTCGTGATGACATTTTTTTATAATTATTACGCTACCCATATATATGTGCGTT
>JBBBDQ010000657.1:1392500-1395000 GCA_037127315.1 Ascarosepion bandense
AGGCGTTAAAAGTGACAAGCCATTTTTGCCCTGTTAAACGATGGTCTTGATTTCGTTTTCGACATCAACTGCTTTTTTGCCCTTGTCGGACTGATCAGCCTTACAACTGAGGCTTAAATAAATAGTTATGTCGTCAGTGTAGACGTCAAGTTCAGAGATGATGTCATCGGGATGATTGTTAATGAAAACTAAAAACAGCGTGGGACCAAGGATAAAACCTTTATGGACACTCGCATTAGTGCGATAGGATACAAAATAATGGCCGTTCAGGATAATTTTAATTTCACGATATGAAAAGAAAGACTGAATCAGTTCAAAAATATGTTCGGAGATACCATAACTTTTCTGCCTGTAAAGAAGATCACTATGCCAAATCCTGTCAAGGGCTTTTGAGATCTTGGTTAGAGATAATAGTAGAAACCATGAAAGGGTTATATGAGTGATATACTTAACAGAGACTCAGATGACTCAAAAGTAAAGTTTGTGGAGCATTTACGGGTAAAGCACTCAGATTTATCTGCAGAGAACGTTCATACCTCAAATTGATTGAAAAGCGGATAACAAATTTTTCACATATTTAATACCCTATTACCTAGACAACATATTTAATGCCCTATTTCATAGCCAACATATTTAATAGCCTATTAAATAACCAACATATTTAATACCTTATTACCTAGCCAACATATTTAATAGCCTATTACCTAGCCAACATATTTAATACCCTATTACCTAGCCAACATATTTAATACCCTATTACCTAGCCAACATATTTAATAACCTATTACCTAGCCAACTTATTTAATAGCCTATTACCTAGCCAACATATTTAATACCCTATTACCTAGACAACATATTTAATACCCTATTACCTAGCCAACATATTTAATAGCCCATTACCTAGCCAACATATTTAATAACCTATTACCTAGCCAACATATTTAATAGCCCATTACCTAGCCAACATATTTAATAACCTATTACCTAGCCAACATATTTAATACCCTATTACCTAGCCAACATATTTAATAACCTATTACCTTAACCTAGCCTAACCAATATTTAATAGCCTATTACCTAGCCAACCCTTATTTAATAGCCTATTACCTAGCCAACCAACCCATTATTTAATTTACCCTATTACCTAGCCAACATATTTAATAACCCTATTACCTAGCCAACATATTTAATACCCTATTACCTAGCCAACATATTTAATAGCCCATTACCTAGCCAACATATTTAACCTAACCTATTACCTAGCCCCAACATATTTAATAGCCCATTACCTAGCCAACATATTTAATAACCTATTACCTAGCCAACATATTTAATACCCTATTACCTAGCCAACATATTTAATAACCTATTACCTAGCCAACTGTATTCACTAGAACCAAAGTTGCTAGAGGATACGCCGTGTCTCCCGTCAAACATGGATTTTTCTACATCGAATATTCGCTTACATTTATTACGAGAAACAATGAATAGGTATCTGTTATGATTAGAACTGTCGCATAGGTATATCCAAAAATAGTGATTTCTGTGTGCTCTAACGTCCAAACATGCTGGTGTAAAGTGTGAAAGAGACTGAAATTTTACCTGCTATTTCCAAAAGTAATTCGTCCAGCTGTTGCATTTTTATGTCTTTTTAATGTTTATATAATATTTATTTAAAATTATTTACGTTTCTCCAATTTATTCTTTCCTGTGGTCATAGAGTAAAATCATCGTTCAAATTTCACTTTGTTGTTTTGTTTTGTATTGATTATGTCTTTTATTATATTAGATGTAGTTGTGACAAATTTTAAGTAAAGTTTAGTTAAATTCCATTCGATTAAAGTTTCGAAACGTTTGAAAGCTTTATGACTGATTAAAAAGCAAGGACATTGGGTGTCGTACGGGTTGAAATCAAATGAAGCCGTCTTGACACGTGTGAACAGCTACTTGAACGGCAGAAAAAGAATTGTTGTTTTGCATCGTATTGTGACCCTCGATGAAACGTGAATACACTACGACTACAATAGCCCTATGTGTAGAAGATCATGGAATAAGCCTGGCCATCCATCAACATCGATGAGAAAGTGTGAAACAATATTCAAAACTGAAAATTGTTTTCAAGCATGAAAACTGTTCGGTGTTGGTAATAAATAAATCCACCGTATTGATAATAATAACAGAAAAATATATTAAATTGCTAATATGTAGAAAAGAAAATTGCATCGATCGGATATAAAGTTGCGCTCAACGTGAAGCAAAGATAAGATTAAAAAATGCAAAGTACATGAACATGCGATTCCCATTTTCAGGCATAGACAAAACTCAATCGCTCTTCATATTGGGTTTTCTTTCTTATTTTTCTATCTATCGAGCTCGCTAGATAGATTGATAGATAGAAAAAAACTATGTTTATTTAACTCTCTCTCTCTCTCTCTCTCTCTCTCTCTCTATCTCTCACTGTCTTGGAACACAATACAGAAATTGTTAAATATCAAAAACG